>OMNW01000656.1:34380-50704 GCA_900303245.1 Selene dorsalis | reverse complement strand
AAAAAAAACTACAGAGGTGAGCAGCTGTAAAGCCTGTGAGCTTTTCCTTGCCTGCCTGGTGCTGTGATGCTAAAAAGGTTAGCTCACACTGTTGGAGCACTGGGGTATTAATAGTACTGCTGCATCACATCTCTCTATAGCTACTGGCTTTGCTATTTTGCATGTACACTTTGGATTAGAGGGATGCATTAGCTGGGTTTATACATGAAAGGGCTCAATATTAGTATAGAGAAAGACTTCACTTTCTCTTGAGGTGGTGGTGTTATTGTGTCACACTGCCTCTTAGTCTAATACTCTTTGGGAGTGAAAAACTTTGCTCTTTCTCTATCCCCCCATGCAGTTTCCACATTCTTCTCAGTCTTTACGTTCTTTTTTTCCCCCTTCTTTCTCCTCATAGTAGTAGCTGCTGATCCCCGTTCCTTTGTCTGAAATTCTGAAACCAACCGGCCACCGATTCTTTTTTCTGTCTCTCTGTGTGGCAGTTAGCGTCAGGAGCTGTGTAAGTGTCACATCACATCAGCCTTGTTGGGCCATGCACTGGGCTCGATTCTGACAGGCCATCCTGGCGGAACTGGTAGTAGCCGTGCACAAATTGCTCCACACTCTTTGGAAAGAAAAAAAAAAAAAGGAGCTCACCCATGCCGGCAAAATGAGTTTCCTGATTGATGACTCCGTGGAGCAATGAGGCGATATACAGGTGGTCAGGAAGGTGGCGTCTACTTATTACTGGCTGTATTCACAAGAATGTTTGAAATTGTCAAACCAAACAGGAAGATTGCAATTATATTATTCAAACTAAAATGCTGCCCCAAGATGCATGAACTAAGACCTAATTGCTCATGGATTGATGAGAGACGGGGATTAGTGTAACGTCTCCAGTGCAAACACAGCCGAGGCTGGGATTTGGCTCCGACTTTCCTTTTGTAAGCAGAGTCAAACAAAGCAGGCCATGAAAGAGGATCATGTGGTTTATAATGTTACATGCAGCAATGTCACATGACTGTCCACACTACAGTGTATATTAGCTTTGCTGAACTCTTAGCATGTGGCCAACATCTCTCACGCAAATGCATTAAACACCCTAAACGGCATGTCGTGAAATAAAAGGATTGATTCTCTCCAGTAATGTGTTATTGAACGACTGTGTTCCCCCTGTTGGACCAGCTCTGGTGAAGTTTTGTCAATACAGAGTGGCTATAGGGTAAATATCATGTGACAGGGGCCACACACTATCAGAAATAAGGGCAGTAGCATAGCAACACAAAACCTATATAAATATGAAAGGCTTTAACAAACAAACTATTGATGCAACAAGCTCTTTATGTACGGGACTATCACTTCCCAAAAGTCATGAGAATACTGTTGTTTCCACAAAGCAACACATGTGGGTGAATTGGTTTGATTGTTGTTTTATGAGTAACTGAAATAAGAGACTCCACAACAACCTAGAGGAAATATAACCACTGATTGGATGACATATATACACCATTCTGCTTGTTTTATTTTCTCATTAACTGAGGAACTTGCTGTTGATGCAAAGTCAGTGAACACAGATTATTTAACCAGACTTAACAGGCCTGACTAACTCTTTGCTTTGTTACTTTGCTATAAAGCCACAGAAGCTCTAAACATAACATCTTAGCAGCATCGAACCCTCTAAACCATTAGTCAACCACACAGGTACTTGAGTGTGATTGCAGAGGGTAAGGTGTTGCATCAATATTTCATAAGGCATTTCAATAGAGAAAACAAACTCTGATAGCAACAGGTCGTTCGTGACCACTTCATTTATTCAGGAATCACTGTGTTGTAGTTTTGGAGATTGCGGAGTGTATGGTTGAATAGCAAATGAAATGAAAAATGTAAACGGAGGGAAGAGAAAGGCAGAAGAGGAGAGGAAGGGACAGGAAAATAAAACAGAGTATAAAGAGAAGAAGGTAAGAGAGGAGAGGTGAGGTTTACTTTACTCCAAGTTACAATATTTGGACTCCGTAGTGTGGCAAATATTTGGAAAAAAAATGCAATTATTGTAAACTGAATTGGCATGTTGTTTAGGCTGACAGAGCCACTGATATACTGAAACCATAAACTGCTGGTTAATGAAAACAATGGACACTGACGTCACGCTCATTTAAATTTGATAAACTGTCCACTATACAGTGCAGCTGCACCCCTGCCATTTTACCTTTGTCCTGGGACTTAACGGTCCTTCTATTTTGGTAGTGGGACAAGGCTTTTCAAGGTATACTGTGTGGAGTGAATTAGAAAGACAAGGGCATTGTGGGCCCCTTCCTTCATCTCACCCTTGCTGTCTCTCCCTCTCCCTCTCTCTCCCCCTCCCTCTCATCTTCTCCTCCCTCCACTCTTGCAACCTAACTCTGCGCTGGTCAATTACTGCAGCCAAAGAGGCTTTTAAGGATCCGTCGCTGAGACCAGAATGCGGATCGACTGCAAGGCCAATTATCAGGATGCTATCAAAAAAAGACCCGTCTCTCCCATTCTTTGGAACGTTGCATAACATTCCAATATAACTAATTATCTAAACCTGTACTGTGTATGGAGGTCACATCAGTGGAGGAGAGAACATAGAGTCTGTGGATACTCCTCCTGTAGTAATGAGTCTAGCTATAGTGAAGACAAGTTACCACCTCCTACCCCTTCTGTCATTATCAGAATATTGATTACCAGCAAGAAGGATTAAAATCTCAGGAAAAGACACATGTGGCTGCACCTAAATCAAAATTAAAGAGTTCACTCCAAGGATAAGGAGGGTGGCAGTTTCGCAGTAATGAGAATTTATCCCGACAATGGCTCTCAGTTTAATAAATGTTAGGAGGTCATTGCAACACAATTACTCTTCTTTTAGCTGCATGCTATCCCCAGCTAGAGACAGGAATTAAAGTGGAATAGCTTTTTGATTAGGTGTGTCAGGTTGTTAGTGAGAACAGTAACAGTGGGAGAATACTAAGAATTGAAAGAGGGTGGTACAGACAAAATTATAATTGTGCTAATGAAGTTGTGATATCACAACATTATTTTCAAAATATTTATTTTCCACTACTGCTGTGACAGATTTTGGCTGAAGGGACGAGAAAGTACTGAACTGCCAAGGACAGCCACTCCTAACATGTGTGTTTTAACTGCCAGTTCTTCTGTACACATGGAGCCAACAAACCAGTTTGACTTACAATAGCTACATGTTCCATGAGGTATGCAATAGTACAGACCGTTTTGCTGCATTTCTGCTTCGGCCATATGGAGCACCTCTGTTTAGTGAAAACTTTAAAACCAGGTACCCCTTTAAAAAAAACCCGAGATAAAGCAACAACTAGCAAAGCTGTGTCTGGATATTATGGTACTTACCAGGCAGTCACAACACAGACAGAGCCTGAAGGGTTTTCATGAAGGTAAAAATAATAATAATAATATTAATTATTATTATTATTATAAAACAATAACAAAAATAATCTAATAAAAAGGTGTACAACAATTGCTTTAGAGTATAAAATTGTTAAATTATTTTTTGTATTTGTCCAAATATATCATTTAAATCCGTCTTTCTCTATTTCTTGTAAGAGGCTGATATTTTCCTTTGGCCTGTCAGCTTTATGTGTAAGTTTTATTAGCACTGAGTTCAACATCACACCTTATTTGCTAAGCGCTAATGTTAGCATGCTAACCAGCTAACACTGACTCACCTGCCCTGAGGATGTAGTGCTGTTCACACGCTACTGTCTTGTAAACACAACAGTGGCTGAAGCCCCCAGCAGAACAGGCAGGTGAGTAAACAGCTGGTAATGCGAACATTGGCATTGTAGCAATTAGTAAAACATACAAATAGCTCCTTTAGCATTAGCTTTAACATAGGTTAGATATCTTTCATATGCATATTTAAGATCCTTCTTGCTTAAACCACGTCGGACAGAAACATTGAAGTTGGAGACTGAGAGAAAAGTTGTAATTTCAGCTAGAAATGTCTGCTTTCATTTATTTCTGTGTAAAATCCATTTTGTCAAAAATAACCAAAATAGATGTAGTCAGTCTCTTAACAATCTAATTGCAAATTGCATAGCCTACATGCTGTGCTAAAGTAAAGACCTTCACAGGCACGGCAACAATAGCAAAAGCTGCCAGCACGGGGCTTTTAGTTGAGAGTTAATGACTTACTGAGGACGTAGAGGGAGAGTGTGATTCCTGCCAGGCAGAAGCCCTCAAAGAAGCGCAGGGTGCTGAACATGGGGACGTTGACAGAAAAGGCCACAGTCAGACCAAACACCAACATGAACAGCACTGATATTATCAGCACTGGGTGGCGGCCAAACCTACAAAATAAGGTAAAAAGAGAAATGGATGCGGTTCATTGAAAATGCATTTTTAATTCCGCACGTCCGTCAATAAGACTCAATGTGACAGAACTTGGTTGAAAGTCTTACCAGTCAGCGAGGATCCCAAACACTAGGTATCCAAAGATGGATCCCACCAACAGGGAGAACTTTGCAATATGGACTTTCCATGCTGAGTCACACACCAGACTCCACTGTAGAGAAAAAAATAAACACAGCCGTTAGTTCCAAGAAATGTATGCTGGGTAAAAAACAAAGTGGAACTGAAATATAATGTTTTCAGGGTGTTTTGAAGATGAGAGACACTGAAATGTCCCTTCTCAATTATTCCAGACTACATATTACACATGATATATCACAAGCTGTTTAACCATTAGACTTGAGGCTGAGTGATCCCCAGAAACGTCTCCAAACAGACCTCACATTTCAAGTTCCTCTAATGGACTAACTACTCAGTTATTGGCTAATTTAGCAAAAAAATATGCTGTTTTGGGAGTAAATATTTTTAAAAAGCTCTATAAATTGACTGAATGATGCATGGGGTTTTCCTCCACTGGTAACTGTGTGCATGTTTATACAAATATTTGACTTACAATGCCACTGCAAATGTTAGAGTATCTTATTTATTCTCTGGGAATCAACATCCGGGATTAAATTATCTCTGTTTATGCCAATTATTTCCTCAGTCCAAATCATCAGGTCTCCATAAGCTAATATGTCATCATTTCATTATTTATTTCTGCCTCCTCTATAGTGTGCCGAGAGGTTACATGACAGAGTACTGTGCCTCTCCTTATTTTCTCTCCTTAGCGAAACAACCAGCGGCGAAGGGATTCCTCAAGTGCAAACAATGCAGTGCGTGACTGCTTTTGGATGAATTGTGCACACCCAGATTTTTTTTTTTTCGCCCCCCCCCCACGAGTTGTGACAAACAACACAGGCAATGATCGTAGAGAGGTGCAGCAGCACATGCAAAGCCCAGAGGCCCACGTGCAGAAACACGCTACATGAACCTGTAACTAGGATAAACACTGACATAATTACTAATGCCCTAGTAGTGAACTCAATCCTGAAGGTAACAGAATTTGAATTTCAGGGAGGAAGTGGATATTAAGTCTTTTTTTGGCAACATATGTCTCCCAGCTGTCTGTGCTGAGACGAGCGGCAGGAAGGAGCAGACAGAGGCGTGGCCGCCATAGCAGGTGCGTAGCGTATGGAGGGCTGACTTACACCATCCTCAGTACTGTTTTATCCTTACACTGCACTCCTTCTCTGTAAACAATGTCACTGCCATTTCACAGACAAAACAACATTCATTTCTTGAGGAAGCTTTGCCTCACCTTCAACTACAAAGTGTAGTCTGTACTTACATTTTTCTCTAAGGGGCTCTAACCCTGTTTAACCTCTACCATAGTGACTTGTCCAGAATGGAACGCTCCAGGATTACCCAGAGCCTCTCTGCCATCACATGATCCAGGCATGCCACTCATTCATGGTTTCAGTATCGATGTCAGCAGAGAAAAACACAGAGGGACGCAAACAAGTTCCTGTTGCGCAATCGATCCAAGAACTAAGGGTGTTGAAAAAGCTGAAGCATGACAAACTCTTAGTCTGAAGTTACACAGATACCAGTGCTGCACGGCTGCATGACAGTTTGGTGACTGCAGGACAGACATCCACGAGGTGACCCCAGACGGACATATGACCTACGATGTATTCAACATTCCCGAGTCACATGACGCAGACCGAGCAGTATGTCTCACAAGTGTTAGAGTGCTACTGAATTGGGCAGCCAAATGGACGGAGCATGGCAGGTTGTGTTTGTCAATGTATCATTTATTTGTTGTATTTAAAAGCATCTGCCAATCTGCATATATTATTAACCACCATCTCTCCCCTAGGCCAACGCTCATACACCATCGTTAATGGGCAGACTTTGACAAAGACAGACCTGCAAACTGTGAGTCAGTCTAAGCATGAGTCAAATCCATGCAGCTTGTCTGCTATGCCCTTATTATTTCTGTTGGTTTCTCCCTTGCTATTGTCTTGCTCCTTTGAGAGTAATGAATAGAAGTCAGTGTGCAGAGTTGTGCTATAAGAAGCATATAAATCTATTAGCTGAAAGAAAAATGCAGAACAATGAAGGGCTAAGAGCAAATCAGTTGACATCCCCAGGGTGTGTGTCGACCTCTCTCCAATGACCAACCACCAATGATCGGTCTACACCAGCAAATCTCATTAAATCAGATGAAGACGCTCTCAACTACAGCTGCACATTTCTGCACTCGTTGAACTACGGAGCGGTGTGTGTGTGTGTGTGTGTGTGTTTGTGTGTGTGTGAGAGACTGTGAGAGAGAGAGAGAAAGAGGAGGGGGAGGAAGGGGAGAGAGCACAGAAGAAGGGAGGAATAAAGATTATACAATATAGAAACGGAACATGTAAAGATGAACAGAAATGCAAAGAATAAAGAAAGGAATGTGGAAGGATAACAAGCTAAAGAGGCAGCGATGCTTAAAAGCACTTGTGAAGAGAAGGCAGAAAACACATGGAGAGACTGCTGCATAGTTACTGCCTAGCAACAGACCATCTCCGTGGTTATCAGACTCTTTCTGCTTCCAAGTGCAAGTTTTAGCACCACTGCTTCACTGAAGGGCTGAAATCCTGTAATGTGGTGGTAGCGTAGGTGAGGGTAAAAGAGAATAACAAAAGGAGGATGAGTGAGAACAAAAAGATACATCTATAGTGTTTATACTCGCTCCCTGTTGCAGCTCTGTGGTAAAAAGCATGAAACAACCCAGAGGTATTTGACCCTGGAGATGTAGCCCAAGGGGCTGTAGAGCAAATTTGCATCGTAGGTGTGACAAGTAACCGGCTATACAGCACATCAGATGAAAAACACCAACATGTTTTACAAGTTATGTTTTCCAGCAGCCAACAGTGACAGATGGTGAAAGTATAAACCTTTGCCTTTTAATCCACTATCTGTTGTTTCTTTATGCAACTGCACATCTCTGTCACTAAAGAAACTTATACGCATGGACAACGGACCAACACTCCTACAACCTGAATTCCAACACACAATTCTAAACGCAAACTTAAACCAGGGCCAAGAGTCAGACACCCCACACTGCTCATCCCTTCCTGTTACAAAACAGCACTTATCAGAAACGCACACAGAGCCTCAACTGAGCTTTATCTTTCAGTCACACAAGCGTCTCCCTCCCAGCTGACGCTGTCAGTGGCTGTCATTATGTGCTGACTGGGTATCTGTGGTGGGGTCATCGCCTTTCAACAGCTGAGACTGTTTCAAAGTGTCCCACACTGATCCAGGGTCTGTGGAAGGAGCCAACCAGCTGGATAAACAGTATGGAGGGACAGAGAGTAGAGAGGCCTGCCTGGTGTTCAACTACAGTACATCTTTCAGATCTGTGGGTGTGGGACCTTCAGACACTGATACTGGGTCTGGGTGTACCCACCAATGTACTTTTACAACATATCTTTCTTATCATTCCTATTCAATTCTCTAACCCCCATTCTAAGAAAAAATGCTATGTAATCATGCAGAAACAGTTGCTTGATTGATCTTTCAACTAACAGTTACTTTAATCATCAATCACCCAGTAGTGTAGGATTTACATCATAGTTTCCCCAAATCTCAAACTAGTATCTTTAAAAAGAAAAATCCACTCAAATTAGAAGCTATTAACATACAAACACAAAGTTAGACATTTCCTCCTTAAAACATTACTTCATTCAGTGGTTAATCATTTTCAGCTCAACAATCAACAAAAATGAATTTAAAACAATTTATAAAATCAATCATTTAAGGAATTTATGAAGTACATGTTCCAAACACTGGCTGGCTCCAGCTTCTAAAACACAAGGATTTGTGGCCTTCAGATTTGTCACTTTCAATTTCATCTGAGTATTTAGAGGTTTTGAACTGTGAGTCAAGCAACAAGTAATTTGAAGAAATTACCCTGGATTTGTTTGATTGGCATTTCATTACCATTTTCTGACATATTAAAAACTACTGAATGCATGATTATGTGTATATTTGGAATGAATCCAAATGCCACTCAATAAGGAAATATTACAATAAAGGGAAATCCTAAAGGCGGTTTAAGATACAAAACTCATCAGTCCCTAAAAGTCTTGTGTCCATGATATTAATATGCAAGAAATGAACTTCCATAGGAGGATCAATGGGGAGGTTAATCATTGCTTTGAGGAGGTTCTCAGGTCACTATTTCAGGCGGCGTGTGCAGCTGCTACCCATCTGAATGGGAGCCGAGTAGGGTAGGCTGCAGAGAGACTCTATCTGTCTCTGAGTAATGATACATTCTCATTTCGTAGGCTCAGTCCAATTAAGACGGACCCTGAGGAGAGCTTTGACTCAATTAGGATGGGTCTCCACATTTACCACTCTGGATCCTTCACCACCACCTCAGCCTCTGCTGCCTCCATCTGGGCCTCCTCTCTTTGACGCCAAGAAAATGGAGAGGAGCAAGCATACATTCCTCTGCTACAAAGTCTGTAAACGAAACCCTGTGGCCAAGTGGCAGACAGTGAAACCGTCAACAATTGTTTACATGTTAACTGCATGTGATATTGACGGTGAGCAGAGCAGCGTGGCGCCAGAATTTGTTGGTACATTTTGACAGACACTACAACATTTTGACAGCATTGGTTCTGCTTTTTTCTGGATCAAGTGTCATAGATAGCTGAGCCTAGTCATGTGCAGTTATGCCTATGCAATCCAAACACGAGGAGAAATGCCAAGTCATCAATTCCAGCTCAAGTGTCACATCCTTGTGTCACAGCTTTGGTGGGAAAAGGGAGCGAGGGCCGAGAAGAAGAATGAGGGACAGGTTGTCAAAAGAGAAAAGACTCAATCCTGCTTTGTTCTTGGCTCTGTTTTGAGATTCGCCTGCAATCTGATTCAATTTCTCCCAACGATGACCTTGTCAGAATGTGAACTGCATTTGACTGGGTCAGAGTAGACAAGCACTAGCAGGCACTTTTACCAGCCCTGTTCAGCCCTGTCACTGATCTGCAATGGTGGTAGTGTCAACATGACATTCTCAGTGCGTGTGCAAAGGCAACACAAAAGTTAGTATCTACAGGTTATGACGCCAGCATGTGAGGAGGGGCAGCAGTGTTTTAGAGTTTAAGTCATCACAGTGGAAACTTATTTTCATTTTTTCATTGTTAGTAATAAAGACCCACCCAATCAATTCCCCTTGCATATGCCTGCATATTCTACAAGAATAGTTTTCTGAGTGTCTCCATCCATAAAAAAGTTGTTGCCCAACAAATTACCCTGCGGACAGTTAATGGCATCAAGATTTAAACTGTCCCTCAGCTCATGCCTGAATTAAAAGGCCACAGCTGCATTTTATTTACTTTATTCAAATGAGTCCATTATCAGTGATAAGCAGATGGGCTGTTAGTGTCACAGTGGATGCAAGCTCAGGGTGCCACCTCCTCCTTCCTATAGCACAGAGAGCTTTCAAAGCCTGGCTTCAGATCAAACTCTTCTTGATAAGCCTTTTGATTATTGCATGCATTCCAAACCCTTTGGAGGTGAAGATGATTCAGATTAAAATGCAATTTAGCATCCTCTGCAAAAGTTTATGAATGAGGTTATCGGGGTGTGCACCAACGCTTGAACTTTTTCAAAGCAAAACTGAAGGACAAACATGTGCATCCTCTGTTTCTGATCAGACTATGGAGATTTAATCACATTATCCTGTGGATAGTTTACTCAGAGAGTGTTGTGGATTAAGGTTTCATGCTTTTCTTCCCATACTAAAATAAAACCTGATATCCTGATATAAGTGTGCAGCATCCACGATGGGAGAAGAGCTGACAGGCATAATGAGATGTAACACCCTTCCTTCCCCAGCCAGCAGACCAACTATGATAACTGCAGGCCTATACTGTCTCCTCAGCCTGGCATACACACACAGGGGACATAACAACAGTGTGATGATGCCACAGGAGGTAAAGGCACCCCCGCTCACAGAGTCTGAAATTCAAAATCTTGAATGAAAGCTGCAAGAATATCTCACCGGTGTTTGGTTAGGCCGCTGATAGGGCAGGTGATGTTTGGCCAGGGATGGGGTTGCATTATTCTAGAGTGCACAAATGACCTTTGCTCTAAATCAAAGGCTCCAATGTCTATTATGTGCATTAGGACAACCGGCAAATTCCACGAGCCCTGGCAGGTCTGCCCAAAGTGCCACCAGTGGCCTCTCTCTGCTATAGATCACACTGTCGCCATGACTCACTGTCAGCACGATGCATGCTCTCACCTATGCAATCCTACTACTTTTTTGGTCCGATGTGGCTGTGGTGAATCCCTACAAAATAAAATGACTCAGTGCTAGACGGCCTCAGTGCACGCCTCGGATGCAACAATGGAGGCATTTAACAGTAACCGTATGCAGGGAGCTGGGGCATGATTTTACATTATCATGACTCTGATGCCCCCTGAAAGTGATATTTTTAAGAAAAAAAAAGGTAGGTGTAGTGTTGACAGGTGCCACAATTTCACGCTCTTACAAACGTAAATCAATCCAACTAACAGGATTAGAGCGGGCAGGGTGTCACAGATGCACAACACAATGGGATGTGAAAGGATGCCCATCCTCAACATGGACAGCTTACCTTGGTAACCACATTTTGCACAAGTCCCGTGTGCAGCTCGAACGACCACTCGCTGCACCTACACTGCATGCTGGTCGTGTCATTGTGCTTGCCGTAACTTCCATTGGCGAAAATATAAGCCGGCCGCGCGCTGATGTTTTTTGGACTGTCCAACAACGAGGAATGACTCGTAGTCTGATTAGTAAGGTTCGCCAAAGGCTGGATACATGTGTTGTTTGGCTGGGCAAGGAGGAAATTATCAGAGAACTGGCTGAATCCAATAAATAACGCCGGAATCCATGTCAGCACGATCAGCTGTTTCTGGTATTTCCCAAATCCCCCGAGAAACGGCAGAACAGAACCGTCGATGCGTGTCAGCAGCCCCGGCGACGTGGTTTCGGGGGACACGAAGCCGTTCTCCGGTTGATGGTCCTCCGTGTCGAGCTGCACCACGGCCATCGCGGTTTCGCCGATAGATGCCTCCGTTGTGTAGCGAAGCCGGGGTTGCAGTGATACTACCCCCTGTCGACTCCACAATGCGTCAATGCCCCCAGCTCCGGCGGTGAAAGCCGTGCGCAGTCAATCACTGGAATGGAAATAAGACGCACCTCTTTATTATCAGGAAGCATTTGCCTCCGTCTCCAATCTAACAAAGTGCGGGACTGACTGCGGGCTCAAGCTCCCAAACAAAGGCAGGTTGTAAGGTGAATTACACAATAACGAGAGAGAGAGAGAGAGATAGAGAAAGAAAAAACTACTATATGATCTGTACCGTCGTCTGATTCATTGTGACTGTCAGGAGGCGGCTGAGGCGGCAGAGCTCCAGGACGTAGGCTGGCTACTTCCTGGGGGAGCCACAGGTAACACACCTGCCCATAAAGGCTGTGTGCTGTTGACTCTTCCCAACATGGCACCTGTAACCATTGGTTACCAGTTTGAAAGGAAAATGCTTGCTCTCTTTGCAGTTCTACATTCTAAAATAGAATACCATTGTTGCTGCTTGTTGTATATTTATGTCCAATAAAACTTTTGTTGGTATGTTTTATAAATGAGCACAGTGTTGGCCCTGTTTGCTTTGTGTAGACTGTTGGATATTTTCACAACCATGTCAGTCCTATGTGTGTATGATTTCCTGGCAGAATAGATGCAAATCAAACCACTGCAACCAAACATTCAGCTAATCAAAGTCTCAATAAACCAGCAAATTGGACAATTAAAAGTGACATAGTGTGGTAGTTGGCCATCCAAATGAGTTATAAATGACTAGATGTACATATGAAAGATTTTTGGATGCACAGTGGAGATGTCCTATCAGATGGGGACAGGAGGAACTGACTCTGTCCCACCCACTTCTGTGGCAAACAAAACCTGATATTTCAACTGTAGAAGCCAGCAAATCAAATGGGCTGTACAACCTTTAAAGAGACAGAAAAAAAACACACAACACACAAGTAGCCTGAAATAAATTCATGTAACTTGAGTTTTCAACACTTCAGATGGGTTCAAAACTACAATGTTTGCTGTTCAGAGACAATAGTGTAGCCTTAAGTATAGGGTGCAAATGGGGTGTGCTGTTGACATGTTGTTATATTTAGTGTTCAGGTTGAAAGTGAGTGATTTAGAGAGATGCAGCATTATGTTTTGTCATAACAGTCTCCAATTAGCACAGTGTTTTTTGGAGGGGGCCTCTTTAGTTCGACCAACAAACACAAAGGGTTTGTATCTTAAGATATCACTTGCTTCATTCAAGGTCATTGGATTCTTTATTAATGCTTTTATAGGTCAATAAAAAATATCTCTCAAGTTGCCTGGTGATAATAACATCCAATCAGTCTGTCTGTATAATAAACCAACTAGTCTCAAATTACAAATATTAGTGAGTCATTAATAAAATCATTCAATGCCTGGCTATGTATGTGAATAAGTAGTTGCACAATGCGTTTTTTTGGAAATCCTCCAACAGGAAAAGGAATGAATTAAATGCTGAAGGCTAATGAAGTAGGAATGAAACAAATGAAGCGGAAAACTAAAAAGACAATAGCAAGTCATGGAGGAGGATGAACACCAGCAAGCTGATATTTTTAACAGCCTGACAACCCCAAACTTTTCATCATTAATAAATTATTACCAATCTTCAAAGCTACAGTGACTGAGTTCTCCCCCGTTAAAACAAAAACTATGACTTAAGTTAGTTCTAAATTTTATTGAGTATCAGATAAGGTTGTAACATTTCATCTCTTTCCCTCATTTTACTGACACTCCACCATTTAGAAATTTGACAATACTTATATTTATTTTAAAAAAAATGCAATTAAAAGAGTTGGTCATAATTATGTCTTGAATAATGAATGTATTTTTTGTTCTGTAATGCCCATTGTGAAGGAGCTGATGTGAGCTCATGCAAATTTGATTCATTAAAGAATATTTATTAGATCTCAGAGTTCAATACTGGTCAAGTTTGATTTACACCCACTTGCCTGATAGCCTATATTTATCATAGCATGTGATAGCAGGCTACAGCACTCGTGTGCTTAGCAATGCTTCACCCTCCTGGTCATAGTGTGCTAATACACAGATTTTGTCGACTCAGGGAGCTGAATCATGCATACTTACATTTCATTTGTTTCACAAAGATCAAGAGAAGACATTTAATCTTGTTTTCATTTACCAATATATCATCTTCTTTTTTTGAATGATTATCACAAAGATATAGTCTATGCGGTTGTAATACACTCCACTAGAGCTGCCCTTGATACAAGCTCATCTTATATCACATTTTAATAACCATATTTTTTAGGCATTGCCACAGAGCTTTCTGTTATTGCTGCATGCAAAACAGGTCTGACAGATCCTGAGTGGCCCTCAGGGAGGATGACTGAGGGCCCCTGAGTGGACTGCAGTGCCTTGTTGTGTTTTGTTACATGCTGATGACCCCTGCAGGCAGACTGGGGCAACGGCACCATTGTCTTCTTACCGTAGCATTTGAAGCCTCTTTTCTTTCTTTTAATTTGGCAACATGGCAATAATGTAAACAGCTTTGCATAGTTTTTATTTTCAATAAAGTTGTTTTGATAAAATGAAGGTGATAATGTTTGTGAAACAGGAATCAGTTTATACTTTGGGAACCGCTGGTAGTGGATTTAAAATGATAATAGAATGAATGTGTTAAATTTAGATGTTATGCAAATAAATGTGCAACAGCTAGTGAATTATTTACATCATTTTATCTATATTTCCAAATGTACTATGCAAACAATGGTTTCCATAGTGTGTGCACACTATGTTATTGTGTGGCTGTGCTCCAACAGAAACCAGTCGATTGTACTCACACACTATCTCACTGTGCTGTTTGTTATCATTCAAAGTAGCTGTCTACCCTCCCTAGTAACAACTTCAGGTGTGTCCAGGATCCACCCCGTACGATGCAATGAGTCAGCTTAGGTGTGTGTGTCTATGTGAGAGTGAGTGTGTGTCTTGTTCTGTCTGTCTCTGTCTGATTACACATGAGGTGTAAAACAGAAAAAATAAAAAGTTGCGCCTCAGCTTTCACACTGTATGACTAATTCAAAACAGTTGTGCTGTGAAAAAATAACTCTACTTTCAATTGACGTAGAAAAGTATATTGTAACTGAATATAACGTATTGTGTTGTGAGTAACAAGGTACATCATATACTACCGGCCATATACTGTATAAACATACTGTATCTTTAGATTTAGTGCTTTTTAGCAACAAAGTCCAAGAGATAGGAAGGGATTTATCACTATGGGGTTAAAGTCAAGTCAGACAGATATGGAAAATAAAAAACCATACAAAGATATGCACACTAATGGACAAACACAAAAGCCTTCAGTTAATCTTCTTTCAGATAAGCAAAAATCACTGAAGAAAAGCCAGTTGGCAAAAGGCAGAACAGCCTTTGATGTAGATTTTTTTTTTTTTTAATCATAGCTGAGCAAACCTTATTATGCAATATTCTGGGGAATCTGGGAGGATTTAATGACGATGAATTCACATTCTAAAGTTTCAAAGATACTCCACATGCTGTGTTTCAATGACTGATTCTGCTCTTTTGTTTAATATATTATTCACGGAGAGAAAAGAAAACAATCAATAAAATCTACACATAAAAGTATAGATCTTCTTGTATATGAGATAAATGTTTCTGAAAGTTTTCAAAGAGGTTTCTTAACTCTTGATTACTGAATTCTTTTTACCAAATGTATTTTGATCTACTTTATGACACAAGTTTTACTGCCAGTGCAAACCAGTGTCAGACCTAATAATGGTCTGCAGAGTCACATCCTTGTTTTTATGAATCAATGGAATGTCTGAGGAACCATCTGTATGTTGTTGTTATCAAACTCAGACCAGGATACAGTATTAGTACGTGAGACCTTTTACATTGTCTACGCAAGTTAATAAACCAGATGTCAGGCTTTCATTTCACTGTCTGCTAATTGAATGATGTCAGTGTGATTTTCTGGAAATGATATCATATGTGTGTCTGCAAGTGGCAGCAGGTCTCAGTCACTATGAATCACAGGACCTCACACGTACCACTGTCTGTTTGTGAGAGTTAACCTGCTGTTGTCCTTGCGTTGCCTGATTAATCGCATTTCATTCTCAGACATTTTGGTTTTACATCCCAGATATCAGTTTGTTGTAAGTGACATATGTGAGTGACAAGTTCACCTTTGCACCAAATTGCATCTGTGAAATGTGGCGGTGATCCGCGCTGGGTTTTCAGTCCAGAAAGCAAACACCAAGTTAAATATTTACTCCAAGCCAGGTTGAAGAGACAGTGAGCAAACCTTTTACTTTCTCTTCAAATTACCCTCGTTATACAATGCAGAGAGGAAAAGCAGACACAAGACAGACACAGAGGATGAACAGGGATAAGCCAAAGGGTGGTTCCAGTTCATGGTGACAGATAAGTGTATCTGTTAAACCAATTATATACAGAAAAACGCAACAAGCCCTGCACTGTTTGCTACACCTCACTGCAGCCAAATTTCCAGCTGGATTTTTTTAATTGGAGAAGTCATATTTAAATACAAGCAGACATTTATCATGTACATATTGACAGAGTATTTTTGATATAATAAGGCCAGAGCCCTTCTGTTGGAGATAACTCACACGTAATGGCCTGGTTCCCATGCATCTCTACTCTCATTATACAGTACAGCCATAGGTTCACTGTCCTTCTGTTCAGTGCTTCTCTTTTGGCATGAGAGCTATGATTAGATTGGAAAATTGCACATGTTCTGTCTTGCAAAGCCTTTTTGTATGGAGAATAGAAACACAGGCAAAGAAAAAACCCACCTGAGC
>OMNW01000656.1:9940-29151 GCA_900303245.1 Selene dorsalis | reverse complement strand
AAAAAAAAAAAAAAAAAAAAAAAAAAAGAAAAAAAGTAGAAGGAAAGTAGTGTGAAATATGACACTCAACACAGTCAGTTGTTACGGGACAGGGCCGGTCAGTCGATCTCAACACACTCATGGGAAAACGCCCTTGTACACTCTACCTCCCCCACCCAAGCACAAACACACCCTATCATTCTGTCACTGCTTCAAGCCTGAAATACCTATATTTCATCATTCAATATTTCCCTGTCTGCTGATGTAGAAACATTTCTTAACATATTTTTATCTCAGCCTTTGCACTTTAGGTATTTCCTTTTATTACACTCAAACTGGACTCGTACCACCTGATGATCCACTGCTGACATTTGTTTTTATCTTTGTTGACCTTTCCCCATCAGACATTAGCAGTCGTACTGCTCTCAGGCAGGCTGTCGTAAAAAACATGTCGCATGTAGCGTCAGTGACGCAATAAACAAGGAAAAGGGAGTGGTGAGAGAACAAAAGAATTTACAGAGAGAGAGAAAAAAAATGCGAGTACAGAGCAGGGACTGGTTGAGGTTGGTTCGCTCTTATCAAAGCTGAGGGCTGCAAACAAGGGGGGGAATAGTTGGAATAGTTTCCTGCTTAACAACAGACCTTGTGATGATATGCTGACACCTGGAGGACAGAGGTGGAAATAGAGTTTAGGTGAACTACAGCAGAAAATATTGACCATAGCTGGTGATCTTCTGCATTTCTAATTGTTAACCAGCCCCATTTATTAAAAAAATAAGGACTTTTTCAACTAAAAAAATAGTATGAACAAATCAATGAGCCACACCACTGCACAGTGCCATGCTCCTGTATTACAATGAATAGGGCAGGTGTTTTGTAAATGTTGGAAATTAATCACAAAAGTTCAGGGTAGTGTTATGGAAGACATTGTGAGATGGACTATGCATTGTTAGTTTTGGTCTTTTCGTAGTTTGTTTCCAATAAAGAAAACTAAACAAAGAAACACTGCCTCTGTTATACTACTGTGTAATATGTAGTAGGCATTTGATGACCCCTCAGTGTTGCATGAAATATGTCATTTCTCTTCATTTGAAGTCGATTTTGACATTGTAACTGTCTGTTGCAATAAATGTATTTCCAACCGTACCAAATTGTGTTCCTGTAACATGTAGCGTATGATTGAGACTGCACCATGGGGGGACGACGCAGCCACCATAGAGAACCAAATCCTAGGCCACAGCAAAACTCACAGTTCTATTCAAAGGAGTCAAGAAGTAGACCGTGCAAGAGATGAACTGGTGAGTGTTTTTGAGCTCCTCTTGTACCGACTGTTGTAGTCTAATGTTTATTCTTTACACATAATACCATGAATATAATATATCGTAATCATATATAAAACTGAACAATAACCTAACCTTTTTTGTCTCGTTTTTTTTTGTAGCGGGGAGACAAATACAACATCTCCATCCTGGAGCAAGAATGGGACAGCTTGCAGGTAGCACCAGAGCTCTTTAGTGTCTTATTTCATCAAAATTAGCAGTGTTATATATGATCACCATTGTTGCTTTTCTTTTTTTAAATTCACATAATATGTCTGTCTCAGAAAATGTCCCACAACCGTACGATTCAGCTGCGTGAGCTCCAGAACATCATCGAGGAGATCTCCCGAGCCATCATGTGGGTGAATGAGAGAGAGGAGGAGGAGCTTGTCTTTGATTGGGGGGACAAGAACATCGACCAGTACATCCCTCAGAAGCAAGAGAGCTACTCGGTAAGAACCTATTGCTGGATTCAATTTTCTTTCTAAGTTTCTAAGATAACAAGTCTACATTTGATGTGTTTTATTCCCTTTATCATTTAAATCTTAGTCACATATGTTGATCCACATAGTGAATGTTTGGGTTGCTAACTTTCTGTTTTGCTGACAGAGGCTGATGAGGGACCTGGAGGAGAAAGAGAAGGAGCTGAACAAACTGAAGGTGAAAGCTGATGGACTCCTGAACAGCAATCATCCTGCCTCTGATAAGATAGAAGTGAGTAGTTTTGTTTTTTCTTGGTCCTGTTCTTGCTCAAACAGCAAAATTATCCAGTGGCTTTGTACTGATGTCTCTGTGTGCGCCCACAGGCCTACATGGATACCTTGCAGACCCAGTGGAGCTGGCTTCTTCAGATCACCAAGTGTATCCATGTGCATTTGAAGGAGAATGCTGCCTACAGTCAAGTAAATACCCAGTCTTGTTCTTGCTCTATAGCAGTGTGTGTGTTTTACATGTGAGTACTCATCAAAGTGTGTTTCCCCCATTTTCAGTTCTTCAAGGAGGCCAATGAGACCTATTCGAAGCTGCAAAAGCAGGATGGGGTTATCCGGACCAAATTCACCTGTGACAAGAACACCCCACTGGATAACCTTACTGAACTCCTGAAAGCCCTGGAGGTATCATTTTATTATGTCACATCCAGGAAATACATACTTGCCCTCAGGTGTGAAGCACAAACCATTGTCAGATATTTTTTTCTGTTAAGTGACCTGGGTGTAAACATGTACTCTCGGCTGGTTAGGCAAGTTTTTTTTGACCGAACAAAAGGAATGTGTTGGCACTTATCTTGCAGCTTGAATGACCAAATGTTACAACTACTAGTTACAATGTAGAGTGACTCTGAAAAACACATCTTATTTTTGTGTGTTCACAGAAAGAGAGGGAGCGAATTATGGAAAATAAGAGGCAGGTCCAAAGCCTGGTCAGCAAGTCCAAAAGCATTGTCAGGCTGAAACCTCGCAACCCTGAGTACAAGAGCAGCAGCCCTGTCATAGTCCAGGCTATATGTGACTTTAAACAGGACCAGGTGAGATATATTCTCTCTCACACACACTCACATTCACACACATGGACACAGAGAATAAAGCGACATACTACAAGTATAACTCAGTGTTTCCTCTGTTTGTATGTTTGGTTTAATGCTACAGAAAGGGATCCTGAAGGGGAATGAGGGCATCCTTAAGGACAACTCGCAGCGCAGCAAGTGGCTTGTGACAGGACCTGGAGGCTTGGACATGTTGATTCCCTCTGTTTGTCTGATCATCCCCCCACCAAACCCGCTCAGCGTCAGCCTCGCTACCAAGTAAGAAACACAGTGAACTAGGAGAATGTGGATCAACCATAATCTGAGAAAATACTCTTCACATATAGGTCATGGTATTTCAAATCCTGTCAGCTAAAGTGGATTTTCTCGAACTACAAAATGTAATGTTGTTATACTGTATATTTTGTGGCACTACACATTTCCAGAAATAGAACTACAGCTGTTATTTTGGCATTGTCATATATATATATTTTTTATAATCAAATAGATTCTATAATCAAAAAGAATTTAAAGACCAAGGAATAAGAAAATATTCTCAATTTACAAAGAACCAAGTCAGCATACAGGTCAAGTAAAAATGTGAAAATCCATTTGATAAATATTACTGCACATTATTATTATTCATTCTATACACTCAGGCTTCCATGTTATCTAGTCTGGATTTGGAGTTGTATAGTCATAATGTCTGTTTGGTTTGTTGTCTCTTTTATTTCAAGATTTCCTTACACTATAAGTGATTGATGGCATGTTCTATTCCCTAGGAATGAGCAGTATTATGAAGCCATCATGGCCATCTGGAATCAGCTCTACATCAACATCAAGAGTCTCATCTCATGGCAGTACTGTCTCAAAGACATCAATTACATCAACACTCTCACTGTTGCCATGGTTAGAATGCACTCAGTTTTTAGTTTTCGTTTTAATTTTTACTCATACAAGATCGTTTTCCCACTTGTGCACTGTGTGTGTTTTGCTTAACCTGTCCTCTCACCATTGTCTGACAGCTGTCCAAGATGCGCCCCGAAGAGTACCGCGCCATCATCAAAAGACTGGAGACTCACTATCAAGAGTTCGTGCGTACTTGCCAGAACTCTGAGTTGTTTGGAGAGGAGGACAAGAAAACCATCCAGGGTCACTTTGATAAGGCTCAGGACTACTATGACTCACTGATTATCCAGCTGCCTACTTACAGTGAGTGTAAAATGTTTTAACATTATTCCTTATTTGTTAGCCCTATAAATTTACAAGAACACTGTTATTTTTGCCTCCCTAAATTGATAACCATCATAAATTTCACCAATCAATACAGGGGAAGGAACAAAACCTGAAAGCCCAAAACCAACTCCACAACCCAAGCCCCCCAAGCCTGATGTCAAGTCCACCCTTAGCCTTAGCCTGCTAACTAGTCTGCAGGAAATACGACGCAGGCTGGGGCTGGCTGAGTCTGACCTCACCAGTCATCTCCATGTTTGCCTTGGCGACAACAGTGTACATGAGTGTTCAGTGCACATCCAAAGGCTGGAGGTATGTAACCAGTTTTTTGTCTATAAGGGTAAACATTGAAAACCTCCTTGCACAGTTGTGAAGGTTCATCTTAAAGTGAAGATGCCTGTTTTCTAAGAAATATATTGAATTAAATTAATGTCACATATTGATTTCCAGTCTGTGCACCAAGATTTGGACGTTCTTTATGATGAGTACCTGCGTCTCAGAGAGAAGATTATGAAGCACCTGGAAGGGGTACCTGAGGATTCAGAGCAAGCCAGATTCTTTCGCACTGAACTAGAGATCATCAATTCAAAACTGGGAGGCCTGCAAGGTCTCCACTCAGCCTACCTTCAAAGGTACATCATTTCATTTTAATTACTCTACTTTTTTTATTGATTTACCTTGATTTGAATACCTACCTTGCAGAAAACAAGGTAAGTACTTAGACTAGAACTTGAGGGATAGTACAGCTGTTCTGTTTACAGAGTAAATCCACTTTTTATTTCATTAACTGTTGCATTTACTCTAATCATCCTGTGTTTTCAACAGACTGTCGGCTCTGAAGGCTTTGCTTCAGGACCTTCTCCAGGTTGAAGATACCATTAAGGTCCATGAGGCCCGGCTTACAGAAAAGGAGACCTCCTCTCTGGACCTTCGGGAAGTGGAAAACTATCAGTTCACACTAAAGGTTTGACACATGCTCCTTATTTGATTTAGACATGCTTCATAGTTATATGATTATCATCAAACATGTAAAACAATGTAGATTAATAAGATGCCAACAATAGTACAACAGCAAGCAGCACATAATGTAGAACAGTAATCCACATATTCATCTGCAATATATATATAAAAAATGTAATACTGTTGTTTGATTCTGTTTTATAGCAAATGAAGTGTGAACTAGAGCAAAAAAGAGACCTGCTGACAGCCATGGAGTCTGACCTTGCTAAAGCAGTGCACTGGAATGATCAAATCTCTGAGTCCTTCCATAAGTGTGATGTGGACTTGTCCAAATACTCAGACCTGGTGAGTCAGTTGTCTGACCGCTGGCGCCGGATCCAAACCCAGATTGATAACAGGTATAGCAGGACAAGCCACATGCAGTATGCACACATTTAATCACTATCTCTGAAAATCTTTCCATATCCTCTGTTTGTTACTGCCAATAACAACATTGAAAATAACATCATCCCTTCCTGTTCCTCCCACTCTTTCCTCCCTCAGAGTGTGGGACTTGGAGAAGCAGGAGACACTGCTGAAAAATTACCAGCAGACCAGTACTTCCTTGGAACAGTGGATGGACAATGCCAGGAAACGCCAGGACACCCTTCAGATGGTTAAGTTCAATGACATCCAGACCCTCATGGACCACCTCAACCAACAGAAGGCATGTCTGGAATCAATAATAATATTTCAACTTGAACTTATTTGTTTTTAAATTGGAAATATTCACCATTTACACTTTAACTGAGATGCTGATGGCCTTTAGTGTAGGAGTGTGGGTTTTATACATTATACAGTAGCATTTGTGGAACATGTCCAAGACTTACTTACACATATTGGATGATTTGATTAATATATGAATTTAACTCCCCTTTCCTTATTGCACAGGCACTCCACACTGAAATTAAAGGAAAGAAGGAGAAAGTTGAGGATGTGCATAAAAATGCAGACACATGCGCTGCATCCATCAAGGTTTGTAGTCAATTTAAGTCCACTCTTTTCTTTCAGTTTGAAATGTTTTCATATATAATGCCAAGCTAACATGCAAACAACAGTGATACAAACTAAAGCTGATGCTGATACTGTGTTCTCTGATTACAGGACTTTGAGTTACAGCTGGCTTCCTACAGTTCGGGCCTGGAAACTCTGCTTAATATTCCTATCAAGAAAACAATGCTGCAGTCTCCTGCCTCTGTGGTCAGACAAGAGGTATGAGCACTGACTTTCCATTAAGTCACACAATTGTAAACAAATAAAAATCATACATTACAGTTATTACATACTTAAATGATTATTGACCCATTTGTTATACATCAGTATGTTCCTGATATTGCTACTGCAGATGTCACTGAATGCAATAACTAGAATGTTATTGACACCTCAACACCAGTGCTCATCCACTAATTCTCATTCCATCAGGCAGCTGATCTCCAGTCCCGCTACATAGAACTTCTTACCCGCTCAAGTGACTATTACAAGTTCCTGGGGGAGCTAATGAAGAACATGGAAGAGCTGAAGGTGAATAGTGGATTTGTATGACTCCATTCATCATACATTGAGCATTGTTATGTTTACAGAAAAGTATGGTAAACACAAAATTGATGAAGTTTATTTAACAATATGCAAGTAGGTGACTCAGGCTTCTTCCATTGCTCTCCACAGATTAGGAACACCAAGATTGAGATGCTGGAGGAAGAAGTGAGGCGTGTGAAGGAGGCACTCCGGGATACTAATAGTAAAAATAAGTGTCTGGAGGATGAGTTGAACCGCTACAAGCTGGAGCTCTCTCAAGCAAGAGAACAGATCATTTCTATGGAGGAAGTGAAGGCAACCACAGCAGTAAAAGTTAGTGTAACCAAGGATAGCCTGGACAGCACACGCAAGCAGCTTCAAGATCTTAATGATCAGCTTACCACCATTAGATACCAGCTGGATGAGGAAAAGAGGAAAAGAAGGCTGGCAGAGGAGCGCTACACCAGCCAGCAAGAAGAGTATGAGGCAGCTGTTCGCCGAAGGCAGAAAGAACTGGAAGAGCTCAACTGGACCAAGATTGACTTAGAGAAGACTGTGAACGACAAAGAACGTGAACTGGAGAGGATGAAGATACTGCTAGAGGAGGAGGCGGCACGTCGACGAAATGCTGAATCAGAAATCTCAAAGGTAAGAACACAGTGCACCCAGGAGATTAGTCAGCTTAAGCAGACATACGAGACACAGATCCACGTTACCAAGACCACAATTCTGAAAGCCTCGCAGCAGAAGGAAGAAGATGCTGCAGAGCTGAGACTGCAAATTGACAGACTGGCTGCTGAGAAGAGAGATTTAGTGGAGGAGCTGAGGAGACTGAGACAGTCCATTGTGCACACAGAAGAACAGAAATGTAGAGCAGAGCAAGAAGCCAGCCAGCAGAGGGCCTCAGTGACACAGGAGACAAGGAAGCGCAGTGAGCTGGAGGTGCAGTTGAGAACCCTCACACAACAGAGAGAGGAGGATGATCTCAAATTAAAGGAAGTGACCAAAAACAATCAGGAAAGGTCCAGGCAGATCAGCATGCTAACATTTAATCTGGATGAGGAGGGAAAGAAGAGGAGAGCCCTGGAGTTGGAAATCAATCGCCTGAAACAGGTTGAGGTGGAGCTTAAGGCAAAGAACACCTCTTATCTGGAGGCAATTAACAAGCTGAAAGTGTCAGAGCAAGAGATCCACATCATCCAAGTGGAGCTGGAGAAGCAAACCAGTGAGAAAGCCAAAGTTGAGCAGAGTTCTTCCAGACTGCAGAGTCGTATCCGGGAACTTCAGTGTTCTTTGGATGGGATGGAGGCTGAGATGGAGAAGCAAAAGAAGACAACGCAAGAGGAGTTCACACGTAGAAAGAGAGTGGAAGCTGAGCTGGAGAGGATGACACGTACTTGCAGTGAGCACACAACCACAATTACCACACTGAAATCCATTCAACTTGAGACTTCCAGCACTGGAAAGAAATATGAGCAGGATCTGAAGGCCCTCCAGGAGGCTCTAGATAAAAGCCTGAGAGAACATACTGTCACTAAAGGGGAACTGGCAAATGCAACAACTGAGCTGAAGGCACTGAAACAAAAGCTCCAACAGGAACAGGCCAGAATTCATGAGCTCAACCAACGTAACGAGAGCCTGTATAAGACCATTGAGGAGAAGAGCCGCCAACTTAACGAATACACAACAGAGATTGAAAAGCTGAAGACTCTGACACAGAACCTGACAAAGGAGAGACTGAGGTTGGAGGAGGAGCTGAGGGCTGTTAGGCAAGAGAGAGATGAGCTGAAGCTTTCCAAAGACACTACTGATGGACAAACTGCCACTCAGATCTCAGCCTTGCATGTCCAGCTTCAGAGTAGTACCAAGAAGACAGCGGAGCTCCAGGCTCTCATCAATGACCTGACCAGGGAGAGAGAAAATCTTAAATTGGAAATAAACAAATTCCAAAAGCAAACAATTGAGGTATTTTTGATTGCATTGAAGGATCATCTCCACATAATACAACTAATTTTTTCTGCTTTTGCATGAATGATTCTAGGTGCATTAAAATGGAACTTGATTTCAAAGTATTTTTGTTATATATCTGTGGCAGTCCTAGAGGTTTTGCATGAATTCACCGAATAGCAAAAGCCTTTGCTTGAATATGCATGATGTTCATTTTTTACCTTGCATTTTAAGTCATGGAGTTCTACTCATACAATAAGAATCACATTATTTGACACTGTATACTAACAGATATTTTAAAAAAATGCATGCACACATCTCTTTGCATATGCCCAGAATTGAGTTCCAACAGTATTGACAGCTGAAGAACAAGGAATTGGGTTATCATCACAAATTTAAGTAAAAATAATTTTATATATTGATAGGTTTTTACAATCTAACATACTGCTTCATGTGTAATTGATTCACTGGTATTAAGTAATAGATCAGAGTTGTGCCTTTTTTCACATGTGAAAATAATGTTTTGACATTGGTGTACAGACCTAAAAATGTGTTCTCCTCTCTCTCCACAGACATCCATCATGGTACAGACTTCCCAGACCCAATATAGTGAGGTGCTGCTGGAGAGAGACAGTTTGCTGTCCAAGCTTAAACTGCTGGAGCAGGACAAAAATCGTCATCAGCGCATTGAAGAGGAGCTCACCCGCATCAAGCTCCAACTGGAGACTGAGCTCCGCAACAAACAGCGGCTGCAGGATGAAAAGAATTCCATCCTCAAGGATTTCAACCAAATGAAGAGTCAATATGAGCTTAGAGACTGCAAGATCAGGCAGTGTGAATCAGACAGAGACAAGGCTGATCGCGAGTGGCTCTCCCTGAAGAATGAAATTGAAAGGCTCATGAGGGAGCTGAAGAGTGTTGAGGAGAGATACAAGACCCGGCTGCTCACCTCTGAAAAGGAAGTGTCAGAACTGGCTCTCAAAAGAGATGCCCTAGAGAGAGAGATACTGAGGCTGCAGCAGAAACCCTCTACTTTAAGCAGGCAGGTACAAACAGATGAGACAATCCCAAAAATTGATCCATCCAAGCTGACTTTTGATGGGGTGCGCCGCAAAGTCACAGCCCACCAGCTTTGTGACTGTGGTATAATCAGTAAAGCCACTCTTGATCAGCTCCTAAAGGGACACAAGACAGTGGATGAGGTTGCCGTGGATATTCAGCTTAGTCTGAAGGGTACTGGCATTATCGCTGGCATGACATCACGTTCACATGGGAAAATGCCATTCACTGAAGCCAAAAACAAGAACTTCCTCAACCGCGAGAGTGCTCTCATGCTTTTGGAAGCTCAGGCAGCAACAGGTTACATAGTGGACCCTGGATTTAATGAAAAGATGCCCGTGGATACTGCCTGCTCCAGAGGAATTGTAGACACAGAAGACAGAGATGTCTTGGTGACAGCTGAAGCAGCTAGCTTAGGCTTCAAAGATCCATACACTGGCAAAGTGTTATCTGTGGGCCAGGCTTGCAAACAGGGCCGTATTGACAAAAACACTGCCATTCGCTTGCTGCAGGCTCAGGAGTCTGTAGGAGGCATATTGGATCCCATTCTAAGTGTGTTCCTTCCAAAGGATCTGGCCTTGGATCGCAATCTTATTGATGAAGACCTCTATAGGGCTCTGAACAAGAAACCCACCTGCTATCTGGATCCTGCAACAGGAGAAAAGATCAGCTATAATGACCTTAGGAAGAGATGTACAGTGGATGCTTCTGGCTTGCTTCTGCTCCCTGGTCCAGAGAAGCCCATGCAAATTCATGGTATGCGTGGTCCGGTCTCTATCAAAGACCTTGTTGATGCTGAACTTCTGAAAGAAAGTGATGTGAAGAAGCTCAACGAGGGCCAGCTCACCGTAAAAGATATTGAAGACAAGCTGAAGTCCTATTTGCATGGCTCTACTTGTATTGCAGGTATCTATGACGAGCCCAATGACCGAATTCTGCCTTTCTATCAAGCAATGAAGGAAGGCCTTCTCATGAGAGGAACCACCCTGGAGCTTCTTGAGGCCCAAGCTGCTTCTGGCTTTATTGTTGACCCCATCAATAATGTCTTCTTAACAGTGGAAGAAGCCACAAAGAGATGCCTGATAGGGAAAGAGTTTAAGAATAAGCTGTTGTCCGCTGAGAAGGCAGTAACTGGATACAAAGACCCAGCCACAGGAAAGACAATCTCCCTCTTCCAGGCCATTGAGAAAGAACTTATTGAAAGAGGTCACGGAATCCGTCTGCTTGAGGCCCAAATTGCCAGTGGTGGTATCATTGACCCCAAACAGGGCCACCGTATCGACGTCTCTGTTGCCTATAAAAAGGGATATTTTGATGAGGAGATGAATGACATCCTAACTTATGAAGGAGATGACACAAAAGGCTTCTTTGACCCTAATACCCGGGAAAACCTGACATATCTTCAACTGAAGGACAGGTGTATCACAGATGCCAAAACAGGCCTAATACTCCTGCCTCTCAAAGACAAGAAGAAGGTCCAGAAGACACAAGAAAGCCGTACCAATGTCCTCCGCAAAAGGCGGGTTGTCATCGTCGACCCAGACACTGGGCTGGAAATGTCAGTTAGGGAAGCCTATCACCGGGAGCTGATTGACTATGACACCTTCCTGGATCTGTCAGAGCAGGAATGTGAGTGGGAAGAAATAACAATTAAGGGGTCAGATGGCTCTGCACGCCTGGTAATAGTGGATAGGAAAACGGGAACCCAGTATGATGTTCAGGACTGTCTGGACCGTGGTATCATCGACCAGAAGTCTTTGGATCAGTATCGTGCTGGAACGATAACTCTGCCTCAGTTTGCTGACCAAATTACCAGCAGAACTTGGAGCACTGAGTTGACCATTACAGCCAGCAGTGCTGATGATGTGGCCACCTGCAGCAGCCCCAACCACGCCTCACCGTCCTCTCCTACCGTCCGTAAACGCTTAAGCAGTATTTCTATTACTGTCTCTCCCCCTGAGATGTATGATGATCAGAGTCCTGTGGCAGCCATATTTGACACAGAGACCCTGGAGAAGATAACAATCTCTGAAGGGCACCGAAGAGGTATAGTTGACACCATTACAGCACAGAGGTTGCTTGAGGCCCAGGCATGCACAGGCGGTATCATCAACCCTTCCAATGGTGAGAGACTGTCACTGCAGGATGCGACCCAACAGTTCATCATTGATGAAAGCATGGCTACGAAGCTGAAACCTGCCCAGAAAGCCTATGTTGGTTTTGAAGATGTAAAGACTAAAAGAAAGATGTCAGCAGCAGAAGCAGTAAAGGAGGCATGGCTCCCTTATGAGGCAGGCCAGAGATTTTTGGAGTTTCAGTACCTGACAGGAGGCCTGATTGACCCCAGCACTGGACGACGCATTACCACTGATGAGGCTATCCGTAAGGGATGGCTTGATGGTAATAGTGCCCAGAAACTTCAGGATTCACGAAACCACCAGAAGACCCTGACCTGTCCCAAGACAAAACTGAAGATCTCCTACAAGGATGCAATGGACAGCTGCATGGTCGAGGAAGCTAACAGTATGAAGATGCTGCAGGCTTCCTCTGTGTCCACTAAAGGAATCAGCAGCCCTTACAATGTCTCTAACCCAGGATCTCGCTCTGGGTCCAGGGCTGGTTCCCGTACTGGCTCCAGGAGTGGATCTCGTAGAGGCAGTGTGGATTACTCCTCTTCTTACACCTACAGCTTCTCTTCCAGTAGTACCACCTACAATTCTGCCTCCTAATGTAGTGCAGAGCAAAAAAAAAAAAAAAACTATTAGACTAGGCTCATTGCTAGCAATTCCTATGCAATTTGAGAAGTTTTATTTTTTACTATTTGCTTTTCAAAGTGTTTTTCTGCTACTTAATAGATTTAGGGAGGTTTTTTTGAAATACTGAATCTCAATCATTTAAAATGATTTGATTGTTTGCTGTTTTTGATGATTTGATTTGGTGATTGAATATTAAACATAATGCTCAGTATGATATACGTCCTTGCTCAATTGCATACATTTTATATGAATATATTTGTCATTGCTTATTTGAATATATGGCTTTTTTTTTAGAATTAACATTCTGTTGTTTCTGCAAATATGCTCAGAACTGATTTAGCCATTTTTTATCCTTAGTTTATTACAATTTAACTCATGTAGTCCAGGTTTCCTACTGTTTTGTAGGAACAAAATGTTTTTGTCACAAATGCAGAGGCTTGGCTTAAAAATACTGACTTGAGAAAATCTTGATTGTAACTATGAATATTTCTTGACACTAAAATGTTATTCAAATGATTAAAAAATAAAGTTGTCATAACAATCCCACTTGTCCATTCATTCACTTCAGCTGGGCATCAGCATAGTTCTCTAAAAAAAAATTAAAAGGTTCATTTCACATCTCTGTATCAAAAAACACTATCCATTGTCACCTGTGGATGGCGCCAGCTGTCATGCTAAAACTCATTTCAAGCCAGTGATCCTGCTACAGCCGCAGCTTCACATTTTTACCAATATGACAAGAAAAGTTCTGATTTTATGTAATAAATAACTTTGGTTTGGTTTCTATATGAATTATTTAAATAAACAATCAAATACATCATCAAAGAGCTCTCTCCTGCACTAAAGATGAGAAGATTTTACTTCAATATGTGGCAGTTAAACTATAAAAACTGAACCAATGAATATATTATGAAGTTCTTATGCCTGAGACCTTCATATGACATACATTGTACCATTGGACCTCAGACTGACAACACTTATTTACAGTTAAACTATTGTGTCTTTAACATAATAAACACAGACATTCCAGCCCCCAAAATGCGCATTCATGTTTGTTTATGATCCATAAATTCACAGATTAATGAGACTATTGGTGGGACCTGACAGTGATGAACTGCATTTAAAATGCTGCCTATTTTATGACCTATAATGGTGGAGCACCAAACATTAACAAGTATCTCTACTACTTACCATGTGAAGAAGATTTTGAGGGGGGTCCTATGGGGGGTGTCTGGAGGAAGTCTGACTGCGTGTGAGGGTGTGAACAAGTGGAGGGAGGCAGAGGGTGGAGGCCACAGCTAGGGGAGGTAGAGTGAAAGGGGGAGGGAAAAAGGGAGACAGCCCTAGTGGCGCAGTGGGAGGACTATCCCGTGCCAGGACTTGTGGCGGCTGCAGCGGGAGCTTGGACTGGAGGAAGTGTGTTGGGGGCTGAGCAGGAACAGCAAGCAGCAGCAGCAGCAGCAGCAGTCCAGGAACCGAGCTACAGCTATTTATTTATTTTTACCCCCGCCAGCTACAGAAAAGGCCCAAGGAGAGCACCGGGTCCAACCGGGACAAAGTGAGCCCGGAGAAGCGGCTGTGATCGGGCTTGAGACTGGGAGCACATTCCATCAGAGGGAAATGAGCCTCTCAGCCTGCTCTAAGCCTGTATGACGGGCTGAGGGCTCTTTGGCTCAGGACGTTACCCCACTCCTCTCTCAGCAGTCCTGTCTCACAAAGGGAATCAGAGGGGGGGAAGAAGAGAACAAGAATCAAAGTGCTCGCTCTCTGTTTGAAAAGGTAAGGCACGGTGTCTGAACTTTTCCACGGTCAATCATTAGCAGGCAGGGTTTTAAAGTCGGGCTGGTAACAGCAGGATTAAACCTCCACACTCTGGAGTACCTTTCAACCCCGTTTCCCTCCTCTTTAGCCCTTTGCCCAGTCTCATCTCACTGAGTTTGCTTATTTATTCAAAACAGCAAAACAAGGCACCGTATTTACTTTGGCTTTGAGCTCTAGTAAAACCAGGGGTGTGTATGCGTGCGTGCGTGCGTGCGTGTGTGTGTGTGTGACTGCATGTGTGTATGCTCCAGCTTTCAGCGGGCCCCCGAAGACAGAGAAGGGAGTCATTCAAACTGAGCAAACACTGATCTTGTGATGTTTTTTTTCTTATTATTAATGTGAAAGAGTATTATTGAACGCCTTTGAGTTGAACTCCCTGAAGCTTGGCCTGACTGAGTCATTTTAGCTTTTCTAGCCTTCTTGTCTTTCTCAATGAATTGTGTTGTGCAGTAGCTATAATTTGGGGTTCCTTGCTGTTGTGGGCCTCAGTGTAGATCTTTTATAATGCGAAACATATGGGGCCATTCTTGTGGAAGACTTGTGCCCAATAGTCTGTAGAGTGGCAAAAGAAACAAGCCTACATTGTATTTTGTTGACTGCTTGGACTGAACTGCTGATGGATAAATGATGGAGACAAACAGATCGAGAGAGTCTGGCTTTTTTCTTTGAGCTACAGCTGCTGCGTGGTATTTGCGGCCTTAGGGCTATGCTTCTCAGGCAGCCATTGTTGATGACATGTACAAGCCTCCTTACATCACAGCGGCTACAGCCCTCTTCACCTGAATATCACTCCCTCCCTCTCACCCTGCTTGGCAAAGCAGACACACACCTGCATGAACACCCCTCTTGTGCACCTTTCTTTCAAGCAGCTTAAACCATGCAGGTTGCTTCTCACATTTTGCAGGCTGCACTCCTTTGAGATTAGCTTTAATTACAGACCAAGAGAGACAGGAGAAACGTTTTTGAACTGGCAATTACGGCTTTTGTTGCTGGTTCTATTTTGAGGTCAGAGTCGTATGAACAATATCTGTCCCCCCAAGGTGAAAGAAATGTGCGGCAGAAACCCAAAGTGTCCGTTTTCTCTCACCGACAACAGGCGGCAGTTACAAAGGGCTGGCAGAGCGACTGATGGATGGGGATCCTGATAGTGTGGTTTGGACAGGTGGGTTGGCAGTAGCTTGGGGATTGTGTACTGTAAGCAGAACACTGTGATCTAACCCAGGGTGGAACAGCATGGGACAGCGCTGGGGCATTTCACTTTGTCACAGCAGTGCCATGGCCACTTGGCTGACATGTGTAAGCCATTAAAGAGAGAGAAGGAAACCTGGGGAAGGAGGGAGACTGAAAGTAATAAAGGGGCAAGAATGGCAAGAAAAAGGGGAAAGCAGAAGAGATGGAGAGAATGAGAGAGAGAGCGAGAGTAGGAACGTAATCCATTTTGGAACGCATTCCATTATGACCTTGGGATAGAAAACGGTAATTAGGGAGTACTTTAGGAGCCCTAAGGGTGCACCGATTTGCTCAGAGCCAGGGCTGTCATTTTTATTCCCTTCAAAATAGTGGCACAAATATATGTTAGAGTTCCAGAGTTACAAAATAAACTTGCTAAAAATGCCCGGCTCCTTTCTTCCGTGGCTTTTTTTTTCTCAATAGATCTCATGGTTTTGTTTATTTCAGTTCTTCAGCAGTGAATGGGTGTCAAAGCCACAGCGTAAACACATAGAGCCCCTGACAGGAAAAGGCCAGAACAAACTGTGGCCTTGTCCCTCTGTGGGCCCTTAAACCAGCCTGTTATGTCACTGTGGACATGTTATCCAGCAGCATGAGGCGTTCGCTCGTGCCAAGTATGAATACAAGGCAGTTTGGAATAGGGGAGCTGATGGTATCAAGGTTATTAGATGGCTATTAGATGTGAACGCTAAATACCAGCCACGGGCTACAGCCATTGGACGAGGGCAAGAAACTAATCTGTTCTGGTTGTGCAGCTCCTCTCATCTGATGGAGTCGTAAACAGGAATGAATAACTCTTTTCATGTGCTGGACAAACAAAAAAATAAAGATATTAGCAAGAAATGTGGATAAATTTAGCACAAATGCTTAAAGTAAAAAAAAAAAGAAAAAGAGAAAAAGAAAAATAAGTCTCTCAGTCCAGCAGTACCCCCACAGGCTCCCAGACTTCCTGAAGCATTTATGGCACTTTAGGTGTTACTCAGGTCTGCAGACAAACAGTTTAGGAGATCATTAATCTGTCCCGAGTCTCCCAAAGAGACACTGGTGTTCTGTATTTGTAAGTGTTTTTTTTTCCATTGGTGCAAAACAGAGCCAGCTCCTAGAAGCAGGGTTGGATGAGCTTCATCACCTCGCATTGAATTAAAGCTGCAACTGTGGCAGCACAGCAGACAGAGTTTGTGTTGAGGTATAACAGGAGGTCTGGTGCTGTTTTTTTTTCTTTCACCTATTAATGATGGGTATCAGTGAGGCCATTTTTCATTTCAGACACATAATTTCACTTTAATGGATCTATAAAAATATTCAGGCTGTCACAAAATGGAGGTTTCTGCCACAACATGTCAATCATAAGCCTGAAGTTCGAGCCAAGAGAAGCAGTTCAGTTTGATTTGAGAGCATGAGTGGGGGAAGGGCTGCCTTGATTGCTTCTGCATGTGTGCAGACATGATGTTTGTGGAGTTGTATTTGATTGATTCAGAAAAACTTTGCACCTCATACCATGATCCATTTAAATGCAGGTTAATGGGTTAGGTAGATTTGAATGCTTTATTTGGTGAATGCATGTCTCCATGCTCCAATGGTGCTCCAGTTTAAAGATGCAGTAATCAAAATAACTCTTTATATCACTTTAGGCCCAGAGTTTCAGTTTTTTACAGCATCTAATGATAAACACAATAATAATAATTTCAGGACAGTTATTTCTGCATATTGTATTTCTTCTCCCGCTGCTTTTTCACAAATATGTAATAGCAATATCCTTGATGATGACCACACAGAGCTCCCTAATGGAAGATACACCTGGAGAGACCTGTAGACATGTAGCAGCCAGTCTAATTGCATACAAACAAACTTTCACGTCAGTGGTCGCTGAGGCTCGAGCAGAGTGGTGGGAGAGACTTCTTATTTGTGAAAGACAAGCATGCAATGTCTTTGCTAAGTGTTGTCAATACGGCAGGCCCAAAAAATCAAAACAACTAGCATGAGGTCATCGTTCACATGGTTCAGTCCGCAGGGGATGACTTGCTCACTCATCTCTAGAGTTTGAGACAGATCCCCCTGCAGTTTATAGCCTATTACATGATGCCACCGTCTTTCATCTCTCGGTCCACCTGCTCATACAAAATGGAAGATTCCATACTGTGTGGGCCAGGTGAAGGGTGTGGCTCCTGAAATAGAAGCAGGCTTCATCCCAGCACTTAAATATTCCTTCCCACTCAGTCTTCTCTGCGTTTTTCGAGAACTCATAAATACAACATTTGATGAATTTATTCTCAGCATTGTTCAGGGCGATTGAGAGAAAGGTATTTGCAGCTGGTCATGCATGTGGGAACGTGGCTGACAGCACCCACGCAGCCTAGTCAAGCTCTTACCTGCAAAATTTGGAGCTGGGGGAGCCAGACACACCCTAATCCCCCAACATCCTGACCTTAGTAAACCTGTTGCAGCTTGTACATAGTAGACCTGGCAACCCCTTCTCTCGAATCTCTCTGCCTACCCCACTCCTCTACCAGGTTTGCTCTCACAGTGCCATGGGTGGGCTCGGGATTTGAGTTCCTTGGCACTGCTTATTCTGCCTTTGTGAGCTAATGCTGTGCCTCATACCAGGAACAAAAGCAGTCGGTGCAAATTAAAGACCAATTATCTTTAGTGCGTGCTGGGGCAAGTTGCTCGTGTTGGCTTGAATGATGAGTACGGGGAGCGAGGTCCTAGGAGGAAAGGATGTTTGTTACTGTAGCACTTCGCATGAATGAATCATGTGAAATTAATGAGCCTTGAAGTGCATATTTAGTTTTGTTGTAAAGTCTTATGATTTATTCAGTTTTGTTATATGGTCAAGTAACTGTTGTGGGTCCTCATAGCTACTAACAGAAGTTAGTTTAACCTTTATTTTACTTGAATAGTTAGCCTACTTGGAAATAAGTTATCTGTTGACACCACTGCCATGTCTCTGCTAAATATGAAGCAAGTACTGGCAGGTGGTTAGCTTAGCTTAGCATGATGACTGGAAGCAGAGAGAAATAGATAGTCTGCCAACAAAATCTGCCTACCAGCACAACATGTCCAAATTTGAAAGAAAGTCACAACATGGTTTTACAGTGTTTTACAAATGTGCCCAACAATATCTTGGCATAAAAAAATAAGTAATAATAATAAGTAAATGAATTTCCCTTTGGGATGAATAAAGTAATTCTATTTCTATTTCTATCTAAGTAAGAAATTTCTGTGCCTAGCTAAAAATGGTCTGGTATCTGACCTGAAAAGCTACAAAGCTGCACACCATTTTTCAGTTTTTTTGTGTATATGTAGGTAAACCCACAAGAAATTCTACTATGAACATTCGTTTAGCTTTGTAACCCATGGACAGGATGTTTCAACCTGTCTTTATGCTAAGCTGAGCTAACAGCCTACGAGCATATAGTGACCAGACGTCCCCGATTTTCATTTCATCAATCTGGTCACCTTATACTAGCATTAGCCTAATTTATTTATAGACAACAGTGATATCATTCTTTTCATCTCTCTCTCTCTTGGAAAGAGGGTATTTCCCAAAATGTTCAAATATTTCTTGGACAGAGTTAAAACTTATTAAGACTAATTACTTTAGTAGCACCCTTTCACACCCCGGGGTCACACAGAGGTTAAGTGTTGGTTAGATATCCTTCCCATCTATAGTTAGCACAGTACTTCAACACTTCCAAAACATTACTAAGCCTTCTTGCCATGCCACTGCCCTGGAGATACACAGAGCCTAAGTACTGGGCGACCTGTTCATTAATTTCCCATTAGTCAACAGTTTTTCCTCAGAGTCTCAGGGGAAATAGACTAACCCCG
>OMNW01000655.1:15384-28209 GCA_900303245.1 Selene dorsalis | reverse complement strand
GACTTACCTGGTGCACCAAGATGGCCGCCTCCGGCTGATGTCATCGTAAACAGCAATCATTCACCAATTGACTCATCCATCAGACCTGATGCGCTGCAGGTGTGCAATGATTGGACTGTGTGGTGATTGGGTTACAAGCTGTGTGTGGGCGTGTCTATATACCGGCAGGTAGTGGGCCAAGGGCAGGGGCTGACAGAGAGGAGACTGGACTGAGGAACGAGCTGGTCATGGAGGGGACAGAGAGCTGGTGGCGTGATGGAACCCAGCTGGACTTGACGAGGACGTGGAGTGGAATTGAATCCCGAGCGAAGTGCCTCTCTCTCACAACTGAATTAACCTCTGCTCAGTAAAACGAACTGCCGTGCTCACTCTGTTGTCCCGGCGGCCTTGCAGAGTGTTGTGGGCCTCAGCCTGGATTCTGGGACATACAGTAACCTGCCTTACCTTTTTGTGTGTTCCTGCCTGTTTTTCACCAGTGTTTGGATCCTGTGTGTGCAGTATGCCCCTTTCTGTGTAGGTGGACTGCTGCAACCTCTGATTAACTGGAACCCTTGAGCAAGGCCAGACTTGACCTTTGAGGACATCCAGAAGGAGGCCCTGAAGCTTGACCAGCTAGAGAGCAGCTGAGCAGCCCACGTGTATGGCCACCAGCAGTGCTGTAGCCCCTACCTCTCCACCTGTAGCCAACTGGAAGCAGGAACTCTGTGCCGAGATAATGAAGGACATGAAAGACCCTCTTGGATGAACTACGCTGGAGTCGACCATCCAGCCCGCCTATTCCCCATGAGAGATCCTACTCAGAAGGTGCAAGAGGGCAGGAGAGATGCTCAGGCTGACCCCCTGGTTCAAGGGTCCAGTGGGATGACCAGGGCAGGCCTATTTGCAATCCGTGTGGTGCAGCAGGGCACATTAGCAGGCAGTGTGCACATTGATGTGCCTCTCAAGAGGTTTTTAGCTTCTCCGGCCACTGTGGGTCAAGTGGCCAGGACCCCTCTAACTGACCCCTCATCTTCCCCCAAAGACATTTTAGTGAGCCAGTGCCCTATTGTGGAGGTACATGACAACTGATGACTACTGGTTCTGAAGTTATTCTGTTTTCTGGTCGATTCTACCTTGGTGTACCTTGATGATGTGATTGTTTTCTCTTCAGATTTCTCCTCCTGCCTCCAGCACCTCGAGGAAATGTTCCAGGCCATTGAGAAATATGGTTTTAAGCTGTTGCCAGAAAAGCGCCAACTGTTTCGGAAGGAGGTGAAGTTTCTGGGGTGGCCAAGATGGTGGCAGTTCAAGAGTGGCAACCCTCCCAAACAGTCAGGCAAGTGCAGGCTTTTTTGGGATTTGTGGGGTACTACAGGCGCTTTATTAAGGACTTTTCAAAAATTGCCAGGCCCATGAATGCACTCCTGGTGGGCAATGGTCATCCTCATGGCTGGGGGTCGCCCACCGTGGCATGGAGATCCGAATGTGACGCAGCCTTCCAAAGGCTTAAATGTGAGCTGCTGCAGGCCCCAATTCTCGCCTATACCGATTTTTCACAACCCTTTGTCCTTTACACTGATGCAAGTAACTCTGGGTTGGGTGCAGTGCTGGCCCAGCGACAAGAGGGGGAGGAGAGAGTTATTCCATACACATACTGTCTCTGGTGAGGAGAAACTTCTATTGGCCAAAGATGGATGAATGCCCTGAGATCCTTCACTCAGACCAGAACTTTGAATCACAAGTGATTCAGGAGCTGTGTCAGCTCTATGGGTATCGGAAGACCCATACCACACCATACCATCCACAGGGGAACGAGAGGTTTAACCAGACCCTACTGAGTCTGTTGGGGACCTTGGAAGCCAAACAACAGAGCAGGAGGGTAGACCATCTCCCCTCCTTATTGCAAGCCTACAATTACACCATTCATAGCACTATGGCCTACCCATTGATCTGCTTTTAGGCACAGGACAGTTGGCTGGAGTCCAGAGTATATCAGAGCGAAGAGGCAAGGGCAAGTTGACTGACCTGTGGGGACCCCCCTGCTCTCCCCCTTCCTGCCTGGATGATTTGGACTCCCCATGTGCTCTTCACCCCTCCTCCTTGGACTTTTTAAATCTATTTTTCTGCCATAAGAAGAGACTGTTTTTGCATTTTAATTCCTGTGTGCTGGCATATTTGGGTGGGTGTGGCTTGCTCCTCTGAGTAGTGCTTGGGATAGAGAGTCGACACAGGCAGACACACACACACACCTTTTCACCAACCTTACTTGTATACATACACACACACACATTGACAGTACTGTGTGAAGTCTTTGTCACTTTTCTTGGGCCAGGAATGTGACAATATGGAGAGATAATACTGAAATTAAAGGAGAATAGCAGTGTGGTGCAACTAAATGTAAAACCAATATGTGTATATTATATTAAAAGTTTATGTCAAAACACAATTCACAGCAAGATCACATTTCCTGTCTGATGGAAATAGTGTCTTCTTTACTGTCTATTCAAACAATAATGCCCTTATGAACAATCTGAAACTGAAACTTTGAGATCAGTCCATATTCACAAAGCATCTACTGCTTTGTGAATATGGATTCAAAACTTTGTAACTGACAGTTTTCACTCAAGTGCCGTCCTAAAATGACCTCATTTCATTCTTTCTCTTAAATAAAAAATACATTGCTAAACAGTACAGTACTGTGAGTCCTACTGGAAACAATAGACACTGACTGACTATCTGACTGACTGAAGCAGTAATTAATCACACTTTCTTCCACTTATATTATTGCAACATAAAACAGAGATGTCAGAGAAAATTATATGTACTGCCATTGACCTGGTCAAGGCAGAGAGAGGGTCTGTTTTATTTTTAGTGTGTGTCTGGCCCCTCAGAGATTTGGATGAGACATGTGAATGCACAGTACACTTTGTTGTTGAATTCACACAGACCTGGTTACTTCATGGAGGCCATACTAGCCATGCTGGCGATTAAAAACTGCTGTTCAAACGGAGCCCCATGCACGTTATCATATTCTATCCTTTATGTTAATTGTTTAGTCTATTTGTTTATTTAGGCTTTCCCCTCTCTTTCTCCCCTTTCTCCCATCCTGTAGCCTCTTCAGGTCCTCCCATCTCCAGAGCTCGTGGACCTTCTACTGTCTGCTGCTTGCTGCTAATTCAACTGTTGATGGATTTTTTTCTGTATTTGATGTGCCTTTCTCTTGCCCTTTCTTTCCCTCTTCTCCTTCAACCCAACCTGTCAAGGCGACATCCACCTTAAGTCTGGTTCTGCCTCTTGAGAGGAAAGTTTTCCTCACTACTGTTGCTCTCATTGCGACCTGTTGGGTACTGTTTAGCAGCTTGTTTATTTGTAAAATGCCTTGAGAGAACTTCTGTTGTGATGGCACTATAAATAAAACTGACTTGATTTGACTTGACTTTGACACCTCGCCCAGTTAGACATGTTTACAGTTCGAGCCAATATGTGTACAGCAGGGAAGAGGGGCTGGCACACATCAATGGTACATAACATTACACTAATTGCTAATCCTGTATTCAGGTTATAACAAGCTCTGCAAGGAAGCAATATCTTTCATCATTAAACACTTCCTACCACTGTGTAAGTTGAAACTATAAATAGATTTATGACCTCATTGATTTAATATAATGGTAAATGAGAAGTCTTTAATGACCTGTCCTATCCACCCACACACATTGAGGCTGCTCATAGTTGAATAGTCCACAGTGCTCAGGCTGATGGAGAAAAAGTGGAACAATTTGAGGCCAGAGTTGACCAACCATTACTAGTTTTCTCATTTGTCCTTGTTACATTTGTCATTGAGTGATGGGAAGAAGCTAGTAAACAGGTAATGGGGGAGGTCATGGAAAACTCCACAGTGCTGACCTGCAATAAGATGGTAAACTAAACAGACAGCTGTTATATAGTTGGACCATACGGTCATCATGTGAAATTGAGGACATGGTTGAAAATTGTGGCAGAACTACCATGCAACAACAACTCACATAATTCTGTTGTCTTTGCATTCATCTGTCTGCTCCTCTTTTGCTCTTCACTGCTGAAAATCTGATTTCATGACCAGACAAAACTTCCCTGGAGCTCTGTAGACACGTAAGAGGACGTTACCGGCCATTATTTGAATTAGCTTTCAAGTTGCTACATTTGTCACTTGGGAGCACCAAAATAAAACCTCAATATGGTGTTGGTGTAGTTCAACATTTGCTTTGCTCTCTTTCTTAATATACCTTAAGTTTTAATATAGATTTGAGCTTTTGTACTCAAGTACAAACAATATCACAGTAACAGTTCTCAGTGATTATTCCAAAATCCACCATGGATACCTATGTGAAGTTGAAAGTTGATTGGGTTATTTGTACGTGGCAGCTATGGTTATAGCACATGCCACAACCACATCTTTGTTGCATATCAGAAGCCTGTCTGTCTCCCATATTTCCTGTCTACTGCACTACTTTTAACTGCCGAATAAAGCTGTGAGCAGGTGATTCCTAAATCTGAGTTAAATTTGCTTTCAGTTGAAACTGCTACTGATTTTAGTAATGATGGTAGTTATTACTGAGCAGCAGTTCAACAGACACATCCTGTTGATGAGAGGCCCGATAGCAGCAAGGAGCATATTTTGTGTATGACTGGCAGCAGACTTTTTCCATCATGTGGAATTGCCTTTCACACAATTTCTAAAATGCACTGTGTCGTGACTTGCTTGCACAGTTCTTATCGCTGTAGGCATTACCTCACCTACAAAACAAAACCACATTTAAACTTGACCATAAATGTCAGTGAAACGTAAGTGGAGAAAATGGAGGGAGGTGGGCTGATGTTTTGATATCCCACATGATTATTTTCTCACACCTTCCATGCTGTATTGAAATAATCCACATGAGGTGCTGATAGTGGGTAAACAAGCCCACATTATAGACCAATAGATGAAGACTTAGAAATAAAAAATGTAAGTGACACAGAAGCAGAAAAACCCCTTCAGCTGAGATAACAAGAAAGACGAATGTGCTGCAGGACAGGAGATAAGATCTGTGGTGGATGAACTGAATGAATTCATTCCGTTATGATTCTGAACTCATATAATACTCTTTGACGAGCACTGACTTCCACCAGACTAACAGTGAGCGTGTTACGTCATTACATCATTTCCTGTTCTGCCTGTGATACTCTGTTGTCTTAGACTCTCTCAGTCCTCCGTCTAGATTTCTGTCAACTTCATCACTTTAAGCACCCACTGCACACTACGCTTATATTACACAAGTCTCTGTCACTTAGGTCTATCACAGGACTTTATCTGTATTATCTGTGTAACTATGCAAAAACAATGTCGGACTCCATAGTTTTCTCTGGCCCGCTGCCCAGCTTGTCTAGTGACGACATGTTTAGCAACATGTGGTCGTTCCATCGCTGGATGTCTAGGTGGTGTTTAGCAAACAACTTAGCCTATATAGACAATTGGAAAACTTTCTGGGGAAAGTCTGGTCTGATTAGTAGAGATGGCGTCCATCCTACTTTGGATGGTGCATTTCTCTTGTGTATAAACCTAACAAATTCTGTTAGTCATCCTAACCCCTGACAACTACCTAGAGTTCAGACCAGCAGGCAGAGCCGCAGTCTTACACGCCTCTCTGCAGGTTCCTTTGTGCTGTCACCCACCCAACCCTCCTTCTGCCCCATAGAAACTGTGTCTGCCTCGAGGCTGTATAAGCCTAAACCCAAAATTGGAGGAGTCATTTATAACAACATTGTTAAAATCAAAACCACTGCTTCAACAAACCAACCCAATAAAACTATTAAATGTGGTCTGCTAGACATTCAATCTTTCTCATCCAAGTCTCTGTTAGTAAATGATTTGATCACTAATCACCAAATTGACCTGCTGACTCTCACTGAAACTTGGTTGCAGCAAGATGAATATGTTAGTCTAAATGAATCTACCCCTCCTAGCTACATTAACTACCATGTGCCTCGTAACACTGGTAGAGGAGGAGGAGTGGCTGCAGTCTATCAGTCAAACCTAATATTGCATATAACTCATTTGAAAGCCTTACTCTCAGCTTCTCACACCCAGACTGGAAAGCAGAGAAACCACTCTTACTTGCTGTGGTGTATCGTCCTCCTGCGCCTTATTCTGACTTCTTAGAAGAATTCCCTGACTTTCTGTCAAATCTAGCAATGAATTCAGACAAAGTCATTATAGTGGGTGACTTTAACATTCAGGTGGACGTTGATGATGACTGTCTGGCCACTGCATTCAAGTCGCTTCTAGATTCAATTGGCTTCTCCCAGAGGGTACTGGAGCTCTAAAAAAGCTTTGAAAACCCCTGATATAAAGTAAGGTTTTGGCACTACTCCTATTTACTTTAGGCAAATCTGACATTTATTTGACTGTTCCAGTTATTTAGCTATTGTGCCTCTTGTTGTATGTAGTCTTGGATGAGTGTCCATGGTTCATCTAAATAATCTTTATGAAGCCCCTGCAGGGCTGGAGTAGCACCTTCCATCATTATTAAATCTACAAAGTCCCTTAGGCAGTTATTTAGACAAAAACAATTGGTTTCCTTGTTCTCCAGGTCAATAGAATAATTCTTTTCACAGACAGGAATGCCAGAGGTAGCAGATGTTGTATTGCTGCAAATTATACACCATTCACTTTGACTCCCAACGAGCATATTCCTGGTTTCCTGAAGTAGGGATCCTTTCTTTCCACAGTCATGCCAGCACGAGTCATGTTAGGATTCATTTTATTAAGCTTATGCTTGGTGCATGGTTGAATGTTAATAACAGTGGCAACGATGAACATAAGATAATCATAAGAATTATAAGAGAAACATATTTTGAGTCTGTAACAGAAACACACACATCACAGATAATTACCTTCTAACCCTGTTTTACCATTGTCTGGGCAGGTGATTGAGTTTGATGACAGCTCAGGATCAGTGCTGCGTATCCAGCCTTTGAGGACCCACCGCGATGAAGCCATCTATGAATGCACAGCCACCAACAGTGTGGGACAGATCAGCACGAGTGCCAAGCTCACTGTGTTAGAAGGTAAGACCTGGTTGCTGTCAGGGCCACATAGTGTCAGCTGTCTCTTGTTAGGTTTTTAGTTAAGTTTTCTGTCTTTCTCACTTCCTGTTTTATTTTGAAATCTGTGTCCTGCTCCTGTCTTCCTGTCAAGTTTCCCGCTTGTGTGATTGTCTTCCCCACACCGATGTGTTTCACCTGTGTCTCATTGTCTCCATAGTGTGTGGCATATATACTGTCCTCCCCATTCCTCCTGTGCCAGACTGTCTTGTCACATTGTGACAAGACTGGTGAGCGTTCCAGCTTCCAGCTTTTTGTTCCCTTGAGTGTGTGACCTGTTTCTCGTGTTCCTGACCTTTGAGCCCGCCTTTTGGATATCGGTACTGTTGCCTGATTACTTGACTTTCTGATAGTTGACCTCCTTTGTGAATAAACAGACTTTAGTTCATCCTTACAACTGCCTGTCTTTCCTCCTCTCTGTCTCACCAGTAGTCGTGCCATGTGTCCTTGTTGCTTTACTTCCACCCATACTGTACAACAATGCCAGTTAGCAAAGCATACATCAGGTGGACTAATGTGGTCCAGGTGGCTTTTATGTTGGGCACACTGGGCTGACATTTCAGATTTCTATTCAGCCGACGTAACAGTTATAGTTCATGTTCCTATCTCATTCTAGCTCATAACAACTTGAGCCAAGACAGAAGACAAATGGTTGACCTAGGCTTCTATTCTAATAACATGCTGACCCTGTGTGTTTGTGTGTGTCCTGTTAAATTGATCATTTGTCTAATTTGTACAGTCTTCTCAGTTGTTTAGAGTGGGGGGAAAACAGGAAGTTTAGTTTGATTCAGTTTTGTCCTCAGTCAGTGAATTTTATTGCAGGTAGTTGTGTTGCTGTTTGAGGTTGTTTGGAGGCACTGATGTTACTGCAACATGTCTTGCAGGTACTGGAGCAGTGAAAGGCTGTGGCTGTAGCTTTCTCAGTGGCAGCTATAACAGTTACTCAGGTTTTTGCTGGACATTAGTTGTGTTAGTTGTTAGTTGGGTAACAAGTTAGGGCAGTTAAAGTTATTGGTAGTGTTGTACTACTCAAGAGTAGTACTTGAGACCACATTTTCACGGTCTTGGTCTCATCTCGGAATCGTCTACATTTTTACTCGGTCTCTTCTCAGTCTTGGTCGAGCTGGACTCTGGATTTTTTCTCAAGACCAGTCAAGACCACATCTGCAGTGACATCTTTTTGTTTCACTTTTGTTTATGTAATGTAATTCAGTAACTTTAAGATAATTCATTTTTTTTTTTTTACAAAAGTATGCTTGTGTAACTACCTGGAAAACTTGGTTGCACCAGAGTCAAAAGCTGTTAGTAGAATTATCTCTTCTTTTTTGCTGAGGAGTGATGTAAATATCAAGCCACATGATTATTATGAGTACTGGTACTGAATATACAGTTTTGGTTTGGTCTCGGTCTTGGACTTGGTCTCGACCCCCCTTGGTCTTGGTCTTGACTTGGTCTCGGGTTAGGTGGTCTTGACTCCAACACTAGTTATTGGTTTGAATGGGAACAAAACAGTGGCCTTCAGTGTCAGAAGTCATGTGATTTGTCGCCCCATCCATCCACCCAAAGCTCCACCTTATGGGGAATAAAAAATAGCATTACCCCTACTCTTTTTAACATAGATCCATGACAAGAATTGAATTGAATTTTACTGTTTCATGGAGGAACCTCACAAGCTCAAGATGGTAGTGCTGATGTTTGTCTGTTTGTTTGTTTCGTCACAGAGGACCAGATCCCTCATGGTTTTCCCACCATAGACATGGGACCACAGCTCAAGGTCATAGAGAGAACACGTACTGCAACCATGTTGTGTGCAGCCAGCGGCCACCCTGACCCAGAGATCTACTGGTTCAAAGACTTCCTTCCTGTGGACACCAGTGGCAGCAATGGGCGCATAAAACAGCTGCGTTCAGGTAAAGCAATTGTCTCAACAGATCTGTTTTCTAGTGGTTCAGTCAGAAAGAATGGCATAGGTGGACCTGGGGTGAGATTTGGAGGAAGTCACACATCACGAGTAAACTGTTACGTAACACTTATATGTGAAACCTGCCAGTTCTGTCTGAAGACAGCTGCTTGTCAAGGGAGGAAATGGGGCTGGCTTACTTTCCAGTATCAAAAACTCAAGTAGCAAATCAAATGTCAAGTCAGTATCTGTTGGAAATACATTATTCAGTTCACTTTATATTATCAGAGTAAGGCATCAAAAATCTTGTATCAGCTTTAGTAATAAAATATTCTAAAGAGTGTCCAGCCCAAGGAGTCAAGATGCCCAGGAGGCATAGATGGCTAACTCACTTCCATAAAAACATCACCTATGCAGTGATAATTGCAACAAAGATGTGGCTGTGGAGATGCTCAGAGCTGGCCCCAGGATCTGACTGTCCAAGGACATTAGAGAGAAGAGGATAAATGAATCAGGACTCTGAGGGATACAGTACTGGAGTCAAACTATTCCCTTGATTCAGCTCCCAAATGGATGTTTACACTGCTCACAGCAGAACCACAAGTCACTGACCTTTTTCACAAATTCTTTTTTTTTTCCTGAAAACTCTGTGACACTGCAGAGTGCTTTAAGAGTCAACAGAAACATAAGTGATAAGTGTGATAAATTGCCCTCAGTTTATCACATGGGTCACACGTACAAGAGATAATCATTGACGTCACTATGTCATTGTCAGGGTCATATGGTCAGACTTGTTCCTCCAGAACCCTGGGAAACATTATAACGCTGTCTTCACAGGCTAAGGACTGTTCCCCATGATGACATATATAGGCACACAATAAATAGCCAATCACATTTCCATGTGATGTTTCTTTTTTTCCTATTAGTTCTGTTGGGGAAGAGCAAAACTGATAAGAGCAAGAATGGTTAGGGACCAGTGACTCGTTCTAGTAGCCATGATGTTCTCAACTGAAAATCCACATACATCACGTTTTGATGGACACAACTACAGAAATCCCCCCAGCACAGACATTGTGAAAATATAATAAAGTCATATTATTTTTCACAATCTGCTACAAAATCTGCCATGACTGTTTTCATTTAGCTGTCAGACAGCTGGGCTCAGGACTGGCTCGCCCTCTGAAAGCTGCTGATGTCCTCCTCATCAGACTACAGGGGACACACAGCCTTCAGCCCACTCCCCACCCCCCGCCCTTTCTGCTTTCTCACACCACCTATCTGCCAGTTCTTTGTCTCCCTGTTCACTCAAGAGCAGGAGCAACTTGGTTTATTATCCAGATCACTGGCATCTGCATAGTAACCATCCCTCTGTCTTGTGTTTACTGCATATGGCTTGATATTCCCATATGGCAAATGGATCAAAGGAGGGAATGCTACTATAGTTTTACTAGAATATAGAGCCCCAGAACTGAACAAAATATAATCTGAGTTGAATTTTCATATCATAACAGCTGCTGTGTAATCTGTAAAAGGTAATCTATAATCCTCCCTAGGTTTTAATGATGGCTACCACAAACTGGACTGAACTAGCTTTTAAAAAAAGTTTTTGACAAAAAGAAACCATTCTTGGCCTTCCCTTTTGATCAGCTTGGCAAAATATGTTTAGTGAAGTTATGTTTGAGTGAAGGAAAGCCATTTGTTACAACTCCAGAAAAAGCAGTTAAAAAACAAACAAACAAAAAAACTGCCAACAGAGTGGTCACCTCATATCAATACAGTTCTGCAAGTGTTTTTCACCACTCTGTCTCTCTACCCATATGATTTTTTTTTTTTGTTACTAAAAACATGACACTCTTCTGGATAATGTTATGATCCTGCAGGATGATGGTATTCACCATCTACCACCAATTTAACTTTTTCAGTTTTTCTGACAAGTCGGGCTTTTCTGTATGTTTTGTGTACAGCTCTAAATACTCTAATACCCACAAGCCTCAGCAGTTGTTGCTACGCAAATGTAGTCAGCGAGGTGGGAATCAGGCCGTGCTCAGACCTGCATTAGAATTTGTCTTTAATGATTCTATATCAGCTTCAATTCAATGTTATAGTGCCAAATCATGATATATGTTATCTCAAGACATTTTAGGGTAAGGTCAATACCTTATTTTCCCATAGAGAAATCCCAACAGTTCCCACAGAGAGCAAGCTCTTGGTTAGATGGTTAGGAGAGACCATGAACAGCAGTAGTCCAAGCCTATTAACCTGGTGGCTCATGAGCCAGTTCTGTTTGATGACAAATACATTTTTGCTATAATAAATCCTGTAAACTACAGAAATGCTGTAATGGGGCCACAACCTTCCTGGTCATCAGTTTCATCATTCCCAGACAGGAACAGCAGAGTCTGATGTCAAAATGTTTCATGTGTTTTCAACCGATTGCTTCCAATCTTTGCACCAGGTGTGTTGCTGCAGTCTGGAACTCACACACACTAAAGTGAGAGTTGACAGTTAAGGCTGATTTGGCCACAAAAGCTTTTACATTCTCTTTGCTTTCTGCTGTTGAAGATATTTTCCGGGCATTCTGACTTTATTTGTTTTGTTTTGTTTTTGTTAAATAACAAAAAAAGCTTTTAAGTTTTAAAGAGTATTAATACAAACATACAGTATATAAAGAATGAACAAGAAAAAACTAAACAAAGAACACATACACAAATCAAAACAGCACAGACTAATAGACAGTGTAGAGAGAAAGGCAAGGGAATTTTATTTGTATAGCCCATTTTTACAAACAGTTTGTCTCAAAGGGCTTTACACAACATCATAACAACACCCTCTGCCCTTAGACCCTCACGTCGACTGAGGAGAAACTTCCAAGAAAAAAAACAGGAGAAAACATCATCAGGAAAGCAGGGAGAGAGACTGGGGGAATGAATATTGTCGTGGTCAGGAGTCAAACCAGCAATCAGCGCTTCAGGCATATGCCAACACGGAGCATGCTCTCTAACCACTCGACCAACAAGCACCCCCTTTCTGCTGTTATTAGTCCCTTTTTACTACATAATAATGTTGTGATCTAGCTTTGTAAGAGATGCCAAAATCAACCAAATGATATGCTACAAAGCTGACATCACACTTTGTGTTGTACAAGATTCAAAAAACTTTATTGTCCATCACATGGTGACAGAAAATTGCCTTCAGGGTGTTGTTAAAAATACTACCAAGACATGAAAACCACAATCAAACCCATGAGACAGATAAAATCACATAAAACAGTATGTTGCCAGATGTCATTGTGTCCTCAGTGTGTTGTGATGTTAGCACTGAACAGGGCCTTAAGAGCACTACATTTTCTCAGCACTGTGATCCTGAGTTTGCACTGTCTGCTTTAAAGAGGCTGCTTATTGACACAAGCATTTATTTTTCCATTTTGCCACAAATCCAGTTCTATTATTACGCAGTTCATCTTTGCATTAATAATTTAACCAAATGAGTTTCATGTCTGCCTAATCCATAAAATTGCTTCAGTTGTCTCAAAATGAATAGGGTTTGAAAAAAATAGCTCCTCCTACTTAACATGTGTTTCCAATTTATTGCCATGAGGCATGACACAGCTGGCAGATGAAGTTACCAGAGAAATATTATTATTTAAGCTCTCATCTTGTCTCTGAGCAGTTACATTCATGCCAGATGCCAGATACCAAGGCATCCTTAGTCTTGGGGGTTTTGGTTAAATATTAATAAATTATATAAATTAATAATTAACATGGTATGTCAAGCCACTTTGAACATTTTCTGTGTTAAACCAGATCGGCCTCACAACAGACAGT
>OMNW01000651.1:8394-25606 GCA_900303245.1 Selene dorsalis | reverse complement strand
GATCCTTAGCCTCTAATCAAGACAGGAGAATTTTTGTCCCTTCGCTTTGAGATATAAATCTGCACAGGGGTGGAAAGCAGACAGAGACTGAGACTCAGTGGCAGGTCTGGAGGAATTTGCATTCACAGAGCAGTGAGAATGGAGGGCAGGGAGACATCTCTGTGCAGGAATGTATTTGAGACAGAGTTGGAGACTGGCTCGCTTGAGGAATTCAGAAAACTATGACAGTGTTTCCGTGTGAAATAACTACTTAAGACCAATGTGAACAGCTGCCGGACAGTGCCACCCCCTCACCACCATCCACCCACCCACTCCCCCGTCCACCTCTTCTCTCCTTCCATGGGGCTGTAAATCTTGAAGGAGAACGGAGGTGCTGGCGACTTGCTGAAAGGGATCCAGGGAAGATCCTGGGGTTTAGTGCAAAAGGTCAGGTCTGTGTTAGCAGGCCCCGGTGCCGAGACTCTGGGCTGATACCCGCTGATGACCTGACACCACACGCTTGAGGTTGGGGAGCTGTCCACCCCAGAGGCACCTCGGAACTCCACTCTGTTGGCAGGATTAATTGAGCTGGTGTAAGGAAGAGGGCACTGAAGGCCTGCCGCAACACAAGGTCTTATCTTAACGAAAGGCACAGGGTCATTTAGGCTATTTGACAAAAACATGTTCAGATCCATGTAATCTGACCAATAAAGCAGAAAATAACTTGGGGTTGTCCGCAGAAACATTGCAGTGACAGCCTTGAAAAGTGTTTCAAGCGGCATATGCTTCACTAAAAATGTCAAATAAAAGACATATTGAGAAAAATGACTGAATTATAACTGCGACTGATCCCACATTTGCCTCTGAAAACCAGAGGAGAAAGACATGGAGGGGTCCCGAGCTCTCTGTTCATCCTCTGTCCCTCCTGAGTCAATTGTTGGGGAAGCATGGTGTCAACCCTGCGCCATCAATCACCCCCTTTCAGAGGAGGGCAGACAAGGCGGGGACCCGCCCCCCAGGACAGGGGGGTGGAAGTTCTCATGCCCTCCCCGCCTCCTGAAGCCCCGCGCCCCTACAGACAGAACTCCGACAGCTGGTCTGGCCATTAGGGGTAGGCCGAGACCTGAGGGCCCCTGCACAGCAGCAACAGCTGCCAGCCCACTGCCCCCAACTGCCCCGCCAACACAGCTCTATAAAATCTGTATTAGGACAGCAATTTATTGTCATTCCTTTACATTCCACCACAAAGATGGGCACATCGTAATCAATTCTTCACACAGAACAGTATCCTGTGGTAAACATCAGTAGAAATACACGTATCATTTCCTGTTAGATGTGGTTTTACAAATGTTATTCATTTAGGAAAACTTCATCCATTTTTGCTTGCACTTAGCTGGCAATTATGTGTTTTTTTTCTCTGTGGGTGGCTGGATTGGTTTGATGCCATATTTCAATACCCTTCCCAGAGCTGAAGATGATAGTCTGCTGGTGAAAACACAGCTTAATGACCTGGTGATTTGTATAAATTACAAGATTCCTTAATGGTACAACATTCCCTTCCATCTGGAAATATGACAATCATGAATCATAACATGGATTACCACTGGTTGTTACTGCATATATATTTTGTGGTGATCTAGTGTCTAGTATGATATAGCATATCACAGCTGAAACTGGATATTCATATTACCAAATTCTGCTGTGTTTTTATTACACTTTTTATACAATAAAACCTCACTTAAACCTAACCACATTTTATGTAACATACTTGTCCAAGTGATTGATTTTTATAATGTGATTTGTCATGCAACTTCTTTCAGTAACGTCGGCCCAACAATGGAATGAAGGTATTATTTACCTGGCTACGACTGTATTTACAATACAAATATGTTTGTGTCGACGTGATCTCAGATTGAGCTTTCATTTGATGATTGCTGTTTGCCAATGCACGCTGATTGAGATAAATGCATGAGTGAACGCAGTCTTCTCAGTGCATGTGTGTGTTCTGCCGAGTGAGAGAAAGAGAGGAGACGAGAGCGTTAGAGGAGATTACGCCACACTCCCTCAGGGTCCTTGTTACTCATGCACTACTGGCGGCTGAACGGTTCCCACACTTACACACTGAGGTGAGAGAGGCTGCACCCACAGCCCCACCTGTGCCTCTGCATGTCCCAGCAGAGCCCTCGTGAGCTAGGATCTTCCTCAAGAAAAAGAACAGGGAGAAAACACTAAACCTGTCTGGTGCAAAATCAAAACAACAGCCAGTGAGTAACAATTTGAGCGCATCACTAAGGTATAATTACCACTAAAGCGACAAAGAATGGGATAATTAGCCTGTACCTGCCTATCCCCCAAACCACCTTGTGCTTCATCTACACATACAAATTCACATAACAAGATATCTTTTCACGCAATCACATAAATCTCCATTTACATCAAAAATAAGATGCAGTGGTTTTCAATGCTTCCAACGTCTTACTGCAAGAACCCAAGCAATGCAACAAATTTGTCGTTGGTGTGTTTTTGCTAAGTTGACCTGACTTGGTTCGAATAGTTTTTGATGCTGCTATGATATTATGGCTTTGTAGATGGACAGTGTCTGGCATGAATTGAGCATAAGCTTTCCAACGCAAGACTGATTCCTTGCCAAAATCAACAGGCCTGCTCGCTTTGTAAGCCAAGCAGTCTCTGATCGCAAAATCTGTCATGGAAGCCCCCAGCCCTTTTGTCCAAGCCCACTGAAGCAGTGTGAGATTACATGTGTGGTTGTTCCCCTGCACCCCCCCACCACCACGACCCCACTCTTCATCATACTGGATTGGTTGTGGAGGGCAGGAGCAGAAATAGATTCAGTGAAAGATGTTATCGTGCGCAGACATGCCACGGCCACTGCTGGACTTCATTAAAAAGCAGCTGATGATGCTCCGTGGACAGATTAGGGAGTGCAAGGAAGGATCAATTCAAGAAAAAAAAAAAAGGGGGCGAATTTGGGAAATGGCAGGTCTTCTGGACACAGATTGAAAAGCACATGATGCATTCCACCCTCAGGCAATGGCTGGCCTAGAGGCACACTTCAGTGATAAGGAAATCGGTAATGGGATGAGACAGGGTGGGTCTAGAGTGAAGTGTTTGGGGTCGATATGGCTTAAGTGCTCTGTGCCTGAGGGCTGACTATCTTGCTTTAAAAAGGAAACTCTTAAAAGATTCTTGGCTGGTCTGTTTGTAGTTCCAAACATAACATCCACGCACACTCAGGCACAAACTACCCTAACAGATTATCTTAGGTGAGAGTTCTGTCTTGGCCTCTTCTTTTCATAGATTGAGATACAACATGAGCCATAGAAATTCTAAATATTGCTCTTTGGACATGGTTCATGTGGGTCAAATGTATGTTTGGGACAAGTAGTACCCCTTTTCAGAAAGGCTTGATTGTGATGTAGAGTGGGTGGAAAGGGTGGCTGACAGCAACCGACATTCCACACCGCACCACCAAGGGGCAGAGAAAAGAGGAGGGTTTGCAGTAATTCCACTTTTATTAAAACATATTGAAGAAAAACATCATGCTGGTCTATGGCAGGAGAAGGAACAAAATCACCGTGACGGCTGGAGCCAACCTCCCTCACACTATCTGGAAGCTTCTGTCTCTCAGCTTCCATGAATGCATCATCTTTTCCTCTCAGTGCTCTCCTTCCTTTTTTTCCCTCCTTTCTTTTCATCTTTCCTCTCCACCTCCATCTACTGCTGTTCAAACAGCTGTCCAGCCATCACTACTCAGCCCACACTTTTAATCTGTCTTCATTTCTTCTACCCGCCCATCCTCTCACCACCGCTCTATCACTCTCTTGTTCCTCTGTTTCCTCTCTCTTGCCTTGTACTATCTATGTTCATCCACCTCATGTGAACCCCTCACAATTGCACGACTGCCGTGTGGAAACTCTGTGACGCTCCTCCCTCATCGCTTATCTTGTCTTGCATTTGGCCTGGTGTCCTGCAGCTTTAGGTAAAGTTTGTGTTCCTTGGGTGGATCCCAGCCTGTGTAGTGCTAATCTCCCCTGAATAGCCACTACACCATCATTGAGGCTGTCTTTATTGTCTGGGCAATTTTACAACCATGCCCCTAGCAGCACTGACCCCAGTGACCTGGTCACTGTCTCCCCAGCAACTAATGAAGGGAGTGTGATAATGCACAAGAGAGGAGGTTTCACCTCAGGATGGTGCAACTATTGGGCCGAGGGCAGACACCATCAGCCTGTCACAAATAACTAACATGGTCAATTCCTCTGTCCCTGCTGTTCAGTTATATTAATCTTCCAATATCCTTCGCCAGCATATGTGGCCCCCTGATGTGTCTAAGCCAGCTGACTATTCCAAAGGAATGTCTAGAATATGAGGTCAGGAATGTACTATGCAGAGATGCACTGGATTACCTGGCATCCTGACAAGAAGTTCAACTTAGCTGCAGCTATCTTCCCAGGATTTGGAGCAAGAGAAAGGCAATCCAGACATTCCTCGTTACTGTTGCGTTCTCTCCTGCTCTCTAATTTAAGAGCAGCTGTTAGGCCCCGCAAACCCTCAACCATCAAAGCTGGGTCAGGAGGTGGAGGCGGGGTATGTGAGGACAACTGATGCCCCCTGTTCCACTTTCCAAGTCTGTGACACCGAGTCACCGGAACACCTGCGGCAGGTAGGATGGAGGCTTGATTACAGGACAGGAGACAGAGTAAAAACAGAAGCCATTTAACTCATGTACCTTTGTTCACTATCAGCTAAGACATTGTCAGCATTCATTTGTAAACATCTCACTTGTTCTGGAAACTTCCAAAAAATATGGAAAGAGCGGGAACGGTGGAATTCCACATATAAAGATTAAGACAGTTTTTATTAGTCTGGCATTTATATGTGGAACCTGCAACCTCTCAGCTCTATTATTGTTATTTGCAGGCATGACCTCTGTGAGAACCGGTCCAGTCAGAGAGCGTTGGAAACATCAGTTGGTGGCGCAGCTCATGTGGACTTCAACCTTCTTTGTGGTTCTCACACCAGACAGTGAAGACTCCTGCTGGGTTGTTTGGACTGAGCCAGACACCCGCAGCTTTGAGGAGAAAAACAGGCCTGAAATCACCTGTTGCAGGATTCATTCATATTCCTTTAGTCAAAAGAAAGCCAGATGACTGCACTGTACATCATGAGATCCCAAGCCTGGAAGGCTTCTCACAGTGGCCATGACTTCCTCCCGACACAGTGAGCCATGTTTAACTTGAAAGAAAAATAAAATTACATCTGGAGAGCTAATGAAATGTTTTAAAATGTACGAGGAAAGTTGATGAAAGATTGAAATATTTTTAAGATTTAACTGTATCGTTGCATATCAAACTTAATTGTCATGTAAGAACATGATGTAGTGTCGTGTTTGGAGCAACCCTGTGTGTTTAGGTGTGCTTATGTGCTGAGTTTCTCACACTCGGGTGAACATGTTGAGACACAGCGTCCCTTGGGGATCCCAGATGTGGTCCACACTCTGCTCTGCGCTAACCCCTAATTACACTATTGGCTCCGTTATGGGACATAATTACTAGGAATCGTTCTGCGATTCCAAATGGTGGATGCCAATTGATTTATTTTCTTCTCCTGCCTCCAGTGCACATGCATGCGCTGAGACCTGCTGCATATATAATAGACAACACACACTGTGTGGCTCATGCAAAACAAAATGTTTGTCTTGTCGTAGGTGACTAATGTATTCACTCACACCACCACATCCTCCGGCATTTGCTGTTGTCAGATCAGAAAATACAGAGTTGCCCCTCACGCTGTGCTGTTGTAGTTTCAGTTCCTTTTTGAATCTTTGTGTAAATACAGGGCACAGACTTCTTCCTGTTTAGCAGTGGGCTTTGGAAGTGGATCCCACATATATGAGAAAGGCCATCTTGGGGGTCTCCTTGACCTGCGCTCCCATGGAAGTGCTGTTTCGACAGCTTGTTCTAATTCCCCCGTCTCTCCAAACTCCTGTAGGACAAACAGAGAGGAGGAAGCACTGAAGCCCCACAACGCTACAATAAGAGCTGCCTCAGGGGCACAAGGAGGAAGAGGGTCAATGCAATCACAGTGGGGCTTGAGGCACAGGAGTGAGGGGGTCGCAAGCAACGGAAATGGGTAGCCCACGCCCTCATATACTAGGGAATTTCTCTCCTTCACATGGGGTCTGCTCTTTTTGTGGTTTTACGCAAACTGGCCTTCAGTCCCAGACTGTTTGAAGTTCTGCTGAAACTTAAGTCCTTGGTTAGGATCTCATTCCCCAGAGCGTGCTGGTTCTAGCCTCAACTTTAATGTTTCCATGTGTAATACCAGTCCCAGTGACAGTGTGTAGGAGTGATTTGGAGAAGGCAGCGAAAGTTCATATTCAAGCACAGGAGACTATAAGGAAAACTGCACAGAAACACTGAAGTGAATTTATGGATCTGTTACAGAAAAAAAACACATTTCACACACACCACACACACACACAACACTCGCTGGTGGTGTCTAATCACCACCACCTCTGCGGTTGCTGAAATCAAGGGTAAATGAATGATTGTGGTTCACTGTTTAAATAGCGATCACATCTGACGTTTGGTGCAGAGGCATCAAAGGCGAGCAGAATGTGGCAAGTCCTCAGGAATCCTTTAGTTTACTTGAAGCCAGAAAGTCCCTCCTGTGACAGCACTGAAGGGGCCCGAGTGACTAATGCCTGGATTTCCTTTTCAGCACAGCCCTCGCAAAATACATTTTCCATCGTGTCATGTCTTGGACAAAGGAGCGTTGAGTGGATAGTTGAATTTACTGAGTGATAATGATTGATGCAGGCTTGTTTGCAATTCTACAAGTATGAATAGTTACAACTATTTTTCTTCCTTTTGGCAAACTGAATTGAAATATAACAAAGAATGAATTCAAATTAGTTATGGCAAAGCAAAGTGCAGTTTTCATATTTTTAATATAATATTTGGAGAGGAAGGGTCTGGCCTTGACTGAGGGGAGTGAAACCTTCGAACAGGTGGCGAGATTTTTGTTAAACACTCTGGACTGAAAGTTATTTGGATGTTTGGTCTTCCCTACACACATGTGGCTCACAAGATCTTCACCACTGCTTTAACAAGGCCAAAACGTGTTTCATCTCTGTGTTGATGGGGGCTGCAGCCCGAACGCTGGCATGTTCAAAGCAAAAAAGAACTCCATAAGTGACAAGCATTCAGGGCATACAATCCTCCTGATGACAGAAACACATGCTCTGTGAGGGCCAAGCACTGGCTTTATGGTCCTGAGTGACTCAGCCTGGCACCCAGCACATTCTAATGTTTTCCACCTTTCAGTCATGTCCAGATTCTCCAACTATTACTCCCACACCCTAATGAGACTTTTTCTTCCTCTTCTGACATGTGAAAGTCAGGCTATAGTGTGCAGCTTTCAGTAGCTCCAGTGTTTCAGTAAATGAGGCCTCGGTGTGTTTCAGCTTAGCTCTGCTGCACCACATGCAGATGGCAGGCTGTCTGTATTTGTTTATGCTGCTGCGTGAGGGGACACTGTGTGGGAAAAGCTACTCTCCATGGTTTGGATCGATGCAGGGGAGATAAGCACTGCGCAGTGGCCTTGGTTGAGCATGCATGAAAATAATTTTCTTGTGTGAAGACTGTCTTTCTTTTCTGCAATTGCTTCACAACATGAGCAACAGCAGGGTCAGCCTGAGAACTGCCCTGTGCACCATGTAAAGCAGGACAGCATGTAGGGGCTGAGGCGCAGAGCATTATGTAGAAACCCAAACTAGTGAAGCTGTGTGTCAATGTGATATACCGTGATTTAGCAGCTGCTATATTTTAGCCTTCTTCAAAACAACAGATGTGGCTAACAGAGGTCCAAAAATGCTATAAAACGACTACAAACAGCTCATGTGGTGTAATCAGAGGCTTGTGAAACCAAACAATTGTGCAGTGGTTCCAAAAGTGCAACACAAGTCCAATATCCACTATTTGGATTTTTCCATTTCTCAAAAGGTTGTAGTCGTGTTTCAACACTCTTGTGGAGGAGCCGCAAATGTTCTTGTCAGCTCCTTGAGGCAAAGGGGTGAGTCGTATAAAACTTGTCACTGACTCTGCAGATTAAAAAACAACAACATGGATACCAGTCTGATTATAGCTCTATGTCTTGTTGGACAGTGCTTTGGAAGCAGTGTTGCTGCAATAAAAAATGGTCTTTAATAACCATCTGAGAAGTAATGAAATCTAGGCTACAGTAAATATTGGATACTTAACAAAACACAATGACTTGGCTTTATTCAGATTCACCAAACTCAAAGTTATTGCTATACATTAATTATACAAAGTTTTGAAATTTGAATTTGAAATTGCAACTTGATTTTATTGAATAGAAATAAACACTTATTCAAAACAAAGGGAAACTGTGAATGTGCCATGTGAAAATTTCATCTGCGAATAAACTAACCTGATTGAATATTCTTTTTTTTCCTGTGTGACAGAACTGTGCACACCACAAAAATCCTGGAGGCTGTGGCTATGTACTTCTGGATCTTTCCCATCAGCAGAAGAGCTTAGTGTGGGAATCAAGGGCAGAGATAGGAGGATGTGGGAAAGTAAGAAACTTGTGTCAGTCAAACACACAACATGTAGAGGGAAGAGGCTCAGATGGGGAACAAACCCAAACCTCGTCTTATTCCTTTTCCTCAAAGTCATAGGTTTATTCGCAAATCTTTCGCACTGTACATGTGTCAGCCTCGAGTGCCAGTAAGTCTCTGGGAACCCAACGGTAGATGCAAGGATAAGCCAGCAACCTGTCTATACGTGACTTTTCATCCTCATCTTCCACTCAAGCTCATCAAGCCGGCCCTTATCTCCTGCTTATCACATTCACTCTCTTAGAAAATTAAAAACACACACTTTCCTGCACCCTACTCTCTGCTTGCCGCTGCTTCCATGTTGTTGTAAGATAAACTGCACAAATCTCAGATATCATCCCTGCATGCAGTGTGAAGGCTGCTGAATAATGTCTCTGGGAACTGGTGGTCAACCTCGACTTTTCCCTTCCATCCATATCACACACTAATGAAGACCTTCTCTCTCTGCCCGAAAGCAAATATATATCACCTTTAACAGGCACAAATTCCAGTGCTAGCACCATGGGAAAACACAAACTAGGAGCAGGACATTGTTTCCAAAGCGAGTATTAGGACAGAGAGAAAGAAAGACATGGGGGGGCGGGAGAGAGAGAGAGGGACAGAGAGCGCGAGAGAGAGCGAGAGACAGACAGAGAGAGTGAGCGAGAGAGAAATTGGATTGTAAAACACCACAGACTAAAACTAAAGAAAAGGTCAGACAAGAGAGAAAGAAATTCTTGAAGGCTGTTTCAAATCAATACACATACAAACTGAATGACTTGAAAAAGTCATAAAAAGAGCATATGCACTCTGAGCGTGTCTCATCCTCTTTTGTGGTGGTTGAAGCGACCCTGTGTGTGGTCTGAGTGGCTCCCGTCTTCGAGGAGTGAGCAGATCCCTTAGACACTCCAAGCTGCAGCCTCACACACAGCCGCTGATGAGCGCAGAGCAAAGAGAGGGAGAGGTCCAATAAACAAGGCCCGTTTGATCCAGCCGCAGCCCAGCAGCCTGCCAAGTTCCCTTTGTCTTTAGAGAGGACACCACAGCCGTCACACAGACTGCCGTCTACCCACTGCTCTTAGCTGTGGTGAGGGGCATCATTCACATGCTGCTGTGCCAATAGAATCCGACGGGGGGGGGGGGCAAAGAAGTGGCGTAAAAGTGGAGAGAAATGAAAAAGCATGTGCATTGCTTCACTGTACACCCAAATGCCTATGTTTCTGTTTATTTCCATTGCCCAGTATTCTCTAAACAGCTGCAAGAGACTGTTGTGCAACATGCAGGTGATTAGGTGGTAACGCGATTTCAGAGCTGTGATTGATTCAACCCACTGCTGCTGGGGAGACAGCAGGGGACTGAGTTTGCAAATCCTTGCGAAATATACAAAGGGAGAAAGCCAAGTCCAGTAAATTTGATATTGTAGATAAGTGGAACCAGAATATTTGAGCTATTGTTCTGTTAGACAGTGATCCCATCTAAATACTGAACTTAAAAAAAAACACAATGGGATCCTGGTGTTGCATCTGCGATGGGATGCAAGCTTTAAAGGAAACAGACACACTTTAACAATGCTCGTATTCCAAATAATAAAATATAACAAAAAGTGGCACTGCGTTCCAATTCTTCTTTCTATTCTCCTGATTACTTACAGACCACAGTGAAATCATTGCCTAATTTCATTTTTTGGGAAACTAAGAATTTGTAAATCAGGAACATCAACTATGAAAGCAGTCCAAGGAATTCACCTCACCTGACCCTAAAGCATGCAAATAATAACTGTCGACAGACCTTTTCAGTTTCACAAGAGAATGCAAGCCAACCTGAGATACTGTACAATGAAAATGTGCCCCCTAGCCCGGTGATGGTTAGAGAGGCTCTGGGGCACCAGAGCTGTGCTTATCTTAATGAATTATCATTTTGTAGGGTTGATCTTCTAAGTCGGGTTTTGTGTGTGCTGGATCCCTGTTTTCCTCTTCAGATAGGAAGGAAACTCTAAACTGAGCCCTGGATCAGGTGCAACCAGCACAACTATTTCCCACAGTTGAGGCCCAGGCAGCAACAGCCAGATATCTGACACTAATCACCCATTAAAAGTATAATGCAGTTCTATGCCAGGGGAGAGAGAGCGACAGTGACAGCTGCTGCTACCACATCCAACATAGGGATTCTAGGAACACAGACAAAACTTCCCTCCAACCGGGGACTCCTACTTTGTTCTTTTTGTCATTGCGAAGCCGCAGTGCTGCTTTGTTTCTCCGCAGAGTTTGAGAAATGCCACTGTGAACAAGTGGAAGTGAAGAAAGAAGACGAATGAGACAATAGGGATTTCTAAATGAAGTGAATCACGGTTGCACCGTCAATCACCCGGGAGATAAGACAGGAAAAGGGTGTAAAGATGATCCTGAGATCAAAGCGTATCCCTGTGTCTTTGCTCCAGTATCAGCTTTCTTCTGAGCGTTTTCTTTCTTTGTTTCGCTTCTGCCCTTCTTCTCTTCAGTGGCCCTCTCAAGGCCTGATGTTATGCCGGCCTGTGCTTTCGTCACAGATTGGCGTTGGGTTTAACAGCATGCCAAAGAAAGCGTCGTTCCACGGGCGCCTGCAAGAGAGGATCAGTGTTAAGCCAAAGAGAGCGGTTTCGGGGCAGTTTTAATGCGGCACCTGTCGGGGCTCAGCTCGGGCCCAGGATTCTGCAGGACCCTGCCTGTGCAGCTGTGCGGGTCCAGTCTGAACCTCGGCCAGGAACACAGGCCAGAACCCACTCTATCTCCTCCCACTGGCCTCTGATCTGACACCACACATAACAATGAAGCTCCTCTGTGGGTGCTCTGACCTCAGCAGGCCTGTAATCTAATGATATGGAATATGTCTCTGGTGATCTAGTAGGTCCAGGAATGCAACTTGCTCAAGAATGCTTGGTTTCAAAACAGTCTCATGGAGTTGTACTTTTAGACTGTGCAACACAAGCAGAGCATGTGTCAAAACATTCACAAGCTGTAAACTGCATCTGTTTGTTATATTGCTATCCGAACCTTCCTTTCTGACGCTATACTAACCAAAAAGTGGAGGAAGACAGAATTGAGAAATTTGAAAAGGAAAAAAAAACATACACTGAATCATAAATCTGACTCTGGGGACAAAATGTTACAAACAATCAGTCAAACTTTAATCGTAAACATTTCAGGCTAAACATCCACTCAGAACAACACTCGCTGGTTTTTTTTTTCTACTCTGTTGAATGGAAAAATGCGTGGCCCTCAGCACCTCTCCATCTGAACATTGGTCTCTTGAGATAGGGAAAATTAAAGCGACTAATGTGACTGGAGGGCTCTGGGCTGTCCTTGCAGGGCTGCCTGCTTGTGAATGTCCATTTATAACCAGATTGGTCCAAATAAGCAAGGGGATGCAAGAGCTGCACTTTCCCACAGTGCTGCAGGAGGCCAGCACGACTTCCCCTTTATAGTTCATGACTGCATGGAAACTGCACTCCCACTAAGAGCTCACAGAATGGGCAGACTGGTGGACCGTGGCAGCCCAGATAACACAACTTGACCAACACTGAATCTGATTAGCCAACTTGAAACCAACCATGCACACTGATAGTGGCAGTGCTGGACAAAGTCATGGAAAGATTCAGTGCATCAGGCTGAAAATTAGATTCCCACCATGCGAGTAATACATGCGTCAGTATTTACTCCATGAAATAAAGGGTCCTTTATTTCATTTTCCAATCATTTTCCTTTAGTTTACATGATTTGCATTTCAAATTTGTTTCTCTTTAACAGCACAACAATACCGCAGCTCTTGTGAACTTAATACATCATTTCTAAGGAAGAATAATGGCAGTTTACACAACTCATTTCCTTTATATTCAGTGGCAATGTCAATTTCAACCCACTGCGCTTCAAAATCATGACCACTTTCTACTCCAGGTAACTGGATCTGCGTGCCACCTGCTCCCACCCAGTTGTGTTCAGGTTTGCGCCCCACAACAAAGCCTGTGTGACGTCCACAACGGCCCAACTCACGTTTCCTACTCAACATGACTCCTCTCAGACTCCTCATCCGTATGCCTGTCTATTTGAACCCCCCCACCCCCTTGTGCTTTTTTTTTTTTCTCCTTGCAGCAGGTCCGTTTTGTGGGTATCTTATTTCCTATACCGCAGCTTGGGGCCTGTGACTGGACTGTGACGTTTTCGTTCTGGTTTTTAAAACTTCTGTAGCCATACACCCTGGAGGTTGCGACCCTTGTCTGTGTGTGAGTGACAGGAAGGAACGGAGTCTTTTAAGAGGATTTACTGTGAATTAGCACGCCGATTTGATGCTCTTTTTCATCACGCTGTGTTCCGGCGAGAGCAGGCTGCTCTGGTCCCTCTGCAGATGGGCAGATTGCGTTTCAGCCACTTATTTACAAAGGCAATGCGCACAACAGATACATTTCAACAATGTCATTGGTCATCTGTCACATCTGTTAGCTATACTCGTTTGAAGCTGGATTTTAAGAATATTGAAGTTGAAAAAAACTTTATCTCTGCATCATTTTTCACATTAATCCCCTCTGTTTATAAACTTGTGGTATTCTAATTTCACAGATGGCAGTCACTCACAGCGTGTCAAGGGCAGGTCATCTGGCCACATCTGATATCCTCATGGTACAATGGACAGTGAAAAACAGCCCTAAAGTAATCTTTCAAGTATTTTCACATTTTGCTCAAGTTCAGATTGGAGAGAAGGGCACAATGGCTGCTGGTGGAGTGAGCCAGCTCTCTCTAATCACTTTGGAGGGCAGCTGTGTAGCAAAGACTCGACAGTTACCATCCAGCTGGCTCAGAGTCTGGGAACCAGCGAGAAAGGCTAAGATGCACTTTACTCCATTACAAGCCTATGCATGGTCTCTCTCTGTCTCATTTTCTTTCTCGCTGACTCCTCTCTCTTTCTCTTTCACACTTGCACACAAAAACACAGCAAGATAGCACAAAATTGCACAAAGTCTTCGACTTTTACCCCCTGGTTAAACTATAATCTGTGGTTCTGTTCTAGGCCTTCTTCCAGAATTTACAGCGTCATGTGGTTCAAGATTCCCACATTACAGAGAGCTGCATGTGGTGTGGGCCGCATGTTCCGTTTCCTGCAGATTAACTCTGTATGCCTCCTCCTTTACTGTGACAGACTGAATCAATCTAATGTAAATAAGTGCTCCTAACTTTCAACAAACCTATGGCCCCCGAAAAACCAAAAGACCCCGTTAGCCGAAAGTGAGAGAATTCCACCAGGAGATCTAAACTTCCCTCTTTCCCAGATCTCCAGCTTTGCCTTCCCACAGACGCCCCAGGCTCAGTGACGTTGACATTGAATTTCCCACATTTAAGAGGGACTAAAAAAAGCATCATGTAAATTGCAACCATAAGTTGTCTCTCTTTTCCTCCTCCCACACACGCACACACACACGCTCTCACAACCCTAATGGGGGCCCTAAACACTGGGAAAATGCAATTCTCGGGTGAAATATTTCGTCGTATTTCCCATTTCACCTGTCATGGTCCCCATCAACGGGGCGCGAACGCTCTGAGAAAAGCCGGCAGTGTTGTTCTGTGGGCTGCATACTGAGTTGGAGCTTCCACTGAGAAAACAAGTGGATTGCAGCAGGAGGAAAAAGGAGAAATAAAAAGAGAGCATGGAGATGGAGCCTCCTGGCTGACTGCACAAAGGGGTCAGAGGTCTGTTCCCTGAGGATATGCGAGTTTGACTCCTCCACAGAATGAAATAGATCCACTTAGTGAAAGCACTTCCTGTCAGTGTTTACAGGCTGGTAAGGACTTGGGTAAGCGCATGGCACAGCAGGAGAGAAGAAACTGAAGTTTATATACTGTACGTGGCTTGTGTTATAGAGTTTGTGTAAACATTTTGCAGAGTTTGGCTGTTGTAGTACAAGCAATTAGTCTTGTGAAAACTGACTTTCAGATATTGTGGAGTCTTTTTCCTGCCCTTTGGAGATGTATATACAGTGCAAGCTTTATCTTGTTCAGAGAGGATTTTTAGGCTCGATGGTGTTGTATGGAACCTGATCTCTGTGAGATAGTCTGACAGTTTATCCTTCACACTCATCCCAGCAGAGAGAGAGAGCGAATGGAGTGTGATAGGTGTGTTATTGTTACACTTTCGGCAAAACTATGCTGGCCCATTCATGGGGCCTCTCTGATAAAGTCGACATCAGAGACTCCACTACAACCGCAGCCTTATCTCTTGTTCCGTGTAGTAGGCCCACATCAGGGTTCATGGAAGTGTGTACAAGCTTACATGTGAAAAGAATTGGGCTGAGGCCAGGAGGCAGAATATGCATCATTAATAGACACTATAGAGTACAGAGGAGGACTTCATGGTGAACAGCAAGGTCAATGTGCAGCTGGATAAGTCCTGGTAGTCAAATAGTTTCTGTTAAACAATCAAAAAAATACTATGTAGTGGTGGAATGTAAATATTCAAGTTTACTCAAGTACTGTACTTGAATACAGATTTGCTTTATTTCTGAATCAGTGTTTTATCCTTCTAATTCACACAATATTGCACTTTTTTACAGGTTTAGATCATAAAATATGGTGCTCAGTTACAGATTAACAGCACACAGATTATATGAAGGAATGAAATACTGCAAAAGAAGCCAGCTGAAACCTCAAACAAGTGATCTACGACATGCAGAAGACCACACAGGACAACTAACAAAGAAATGACGACAACAATAGGATGACATCTGTCCAGGGACTATGAAAATGGCCTTTGCAATTGCATTGATTTTGGTAAAGTATGGGTTTGGTCTGTGTCACTGATATACTACTATATATGACATTATAGAATACATTATAATTGATGTCTTTCCTTATATTTGCTGAATACTATTTACAACTTATATTTTCCATTATATAAAACACCACTCCTAAAAGTGACTAAAGCTGTGAGGTAAGTGGCTGGAATAGAAAGCACATGGTTTAGTAAAGTGAAGTTGGAGTTGCACAAAACTGTAGTGAAGCAGCCTATAGTACAGTAGTTTATTATTACCACTCCAATTGGACGTGTTCCGTCACAGCTAAATTACAGCAGAACTGTCACCAGCCTGTCACACACCACTGCTGCTGAAAGCCCCTCATCTCATCTGGCCGACTGTTTGAAAAACACACTGCTCTATGAGGGTTTCAGTCTAACAGAAATATTTAATAAACCCTGTCATGGTCCATAACTCACAATCCAAATGGCCCATAGTGACCCTTTCATCTTCAAACTGTAAGACATGGATGCACTACAACATTGACACAAACCATACCTTGATGGCTCCATAAGAGACTGAGAATTGATCACGTATGCACATGTTTTGTGTATTTTGGTGTGTTTTCTCTGTGACAGTACAGCTCAGAGGCTGAGTGTTTGTGCAGTATGGCCTCGCTGTGACTGCCAATTATTGTCAAAATGTCTGAGGACAGTAAATAAATATGTCAAAAAGAGACTCCTCTTGACATATTCATTTGCTGTCCTCAGACTGTTTGGCAGTTTGTTTAAAAGAATAATAGAGCCGTCTTATAGCTGTCACAATAATTGTGGCAAGTCATCATCTCTCAAATGTCGAGCAAAAAAAACATTTTCATGTCCTTGAAGACAGCCAATATTAGCATTCATATCAAAAGCAATAAAAATAGGAGGACTTCTGCTATAACTGTTCTTTTGCTTTTATCTCTTCATGTTGAACTTTATACATATATATATATGTATATATTAATACACATGTGTGTGTGTTTCTGCCACACTCACTCACAAAGAGGGAAAAAAAAAACCTGAACAGAAACTAGGGTTATAACCTCACGCTTCACCCTCTCCAGTGGGGTTGTGAGAGAAAAGTTTCTTTCCCCAGGCTCTCTCCCACACCATCTCCCCCATTACCCCCTCTCCCTCCACTGTATGTGAAAAACCGTAAATCACAGCCACATCCAGCTTCAACCAACGCAGAGCTTGAAACTCACTCTGTCACACCAGCAGGGCGTTGGGCTCAGTGGTGTTGCAGAACAGATATACCTTTTGCAATAGGCTGCAGATATGAAGGTTGAGTCACAACAGCAGCAGCGGTGCTTTGGGGTAAGGCGCAAAAGTGCCGACAGCAATGATTGTTCAGGCTACAGTCACACACTCAGGCACGCAGACGCTCACACCCCTCCTCCCCTACTCCCTAACTTAAAGGCCAAAAACAACTACACTCGCCCGTCTCATGGGCTTCATTAGATGGAAAAACATAAAAGATAAATAAATGAACTAACCCCAAAATTGTTGTGCTTGCGTGGGAGAGTTCAAAATGCCTTAAAAATAGCCTTTTGTAAGGACATAGGAATGAAGGTCTGCATCTTTTCACCATAGAAGGGCCTGTTCCCTGTACCCAATTCCCTGCCGAAACCCTCCACCACACTTGCCACAGTGACCGGTCTGCTGTCACGTGGATCAGACTGCTGTGGCCACCGCTCATTTTCTATGTGCTTTTGTTCTGTGGGATTCTCTCTTTTGTGTGTATGTGTGTGTGTGTGCAAAAACTTAATGCACACAGAGCCACATTTGAGG
>OMNW01000647.1:13602-91312 GCA_900303245.1 Selene dorsalis | reverse complement strand
ACATTGGAACCATAAAAGTAATTTTTATGGTATGTTTGTCTATAGCACTTTGGACTACTTTAAGACAAGACAAACTCTGTCTCAGGTCTGATGAAATCAAAGGAGCGACCACAATTTCAATTTGATTACATAACACATTATGTAATTGTCCGACATAGATAAAGTCTTGCAACTGAACAGAACTATTTTAACTGTGTCAGTGGTAAAAGCTTCAGATACCTGGTGTGACTGGCCAGAAAAAACGTTACGCAAAGAGCTCCAACAACAAAATGCTGTAAATATGAAAACTAAAAGATGGGTGTAAAATACTATTAAGAAGCAGAAAAGAAATTCATCTGGTTCCCATTGGGGGAAAATGCTCATTTATGCATCAAACAGACCGCACACTCGGTGAGTGTATCTGACTGTGGGGATGATGTTTATGTATGTGAAAAAATGTGTGGGTCAGCCCAGGCAGCTCTGTTTCCTGGAAAAACCATTTCTATACAACTACACTGCACCAGCAAATTCATTTTGTGGGAATTAATGAAGCGCTAGATTGTTTTAACAGCTGTGGATTCACAAAGAGGATGCTGGGATGGATGATTGGTTTTCAAAGCACAAGGTTGACATCCACTGTCCTGTCTGTCCTTAGCTTTAGGCAACAAAAGCATTTGGTGTAAGGGTTTCTGTTGCAATTTGATTTTATAGGTTGTATTGGCCTAGAAAATGATTTATAGGAGACAAGGTCGGATCAGGTTGAGTCACCTTATCTGACCCACATTCATCATGTCCACAGCAAATTAGTGGCATTTATTTTGCAGATTTGAGCAATTACGTTAATTAGTGACATGTTTCTAAGTCAGTCCAGCTCAGGTCAGGTACCACTTTACTGTTAGGTGCTGTTAACTTCATTGTTAACATATAATTAAAAGTTCAGGAAAAAAAAAAAATCTTAAGGCGGATGAAATAACACAAGTTAAACATAGACAACCTGATTCTGGAAATGATGATGAATATGAAGCCCCAGCTGTCCACCCCTCTGAGATGTAAAGGTACATCCCAGAGGAGTGGGATATTTCCATTCATTTCACTGAAACGCCTGCTGACCTGCATATATTATGATTGTATAAACATTCTTGTGACAGGGGTGTATTACCAAAATCCCATTCACACGACTTATATGGTGAACCAGAGTGCCAAAAAAGCACATCATCTTAACTCTTAATTAACACACTCCTTGGAGAGAACCTACAAGAGAAACATCTTCATGTGAGGGATTTACATGTTAACCTAGCAACCAAAACACAAATCACAGCAACAGCTTCTGATTTGTCAACAGTAGTAGTAACAAAATAAGTTTAATGAGTTCTTTAAACACAACAACAAAACGTCTTTTTTGAATTATAGACATAATACATGTATTTTTTTGCCTATACCATAGATATTTGGTTTGTATTATCCAATGAGGCCCTCTAGGGACATTAGTAAAATCGTTTTTTTCTTACAGAGGACATATTATTGAAATATCACTTTTTGAAGGCTCTTTAACATACAGTATATTTGGGTGTTTGGCTTGCCTTGTGGTCCCCAAAATGTGAGAATTGACAAAAAATCTGTAATTTGCAGGCTTTCTAGGTTAAAATCCATGTGGTTTTACGAGCTGTTCCCTCGGTTGTCAGACAATGATGTCATTAGTTTTCAAATTTGAATAATACCACCACTACCTGTGAGTACCGGTATCGGTAGAAGGGCAGGGCGGGGCGGGGTGAGCAGTGTTTCATTTGCATTTAAAGGGACAGGCACTGAAACCAGTCGTTCTGAACAGGGCTGTTTTGAGCAGATGAAAGTGAAAGAGTGCTGTGATGTTTGATCCTTGGAGTACTTTGACCAAAACATGTCACAGACATGTCTTTAAGACACTTGGGAACTGTTTTAATTTGTGGAAAAGGGGCATAATATGTCTCCTTTAAATCCCATATGACACAGTGTACCCTTCATGTGTCTAAATTAAAGGTACCTAAAATGGTCATAAGAGTGTAAGAAAATATTATGAGAGAAAATAAAAAAATCTTTGTTTTTTATTATGTGGCCTGTGCTGTGGAGAGTGAGACAAAGAGGGAGAACTAAAGTGATGTTATCCAGATAGACGGCACAACCTCCACCTCAGAGTCATGGTCTTATGGTGGTCTCACTATTAGGATTAAGTGTAGACAGTGCTTGAGGGAAAGAGGCATAAAAGTTATTGAAGGAAAGATTTAAAAAATAAATAAATGTGATATTAAAACCCACAGACTGTACTCATAAGCTTACAGATTTCATCAACTGAAGCCCAACTCTGCTCCTGTATTGAACTATGGAGTAGAAAGTTACAGTTTTTGAGGAAGAAATTAGTTCAAGTGGCTTATCACAATGTTTAAGGGAAATCTGTATTGAGTTAATAGTCTGTCCAAACACACAAAAATGTGCACACAAATGACTAAATTGCAGAGGAAATGTCCCAAGCATGCCCCCTTTCTTTCAATAATGCACTTGGCTCTGAAAACAAAACATTTTCAGATAAGTTTGAGACAAATTCACAAAAAGATAATCCGTTTGTGTACATCCCTCTTTTAGCCTCGGGACGGACAGCCATGACTTATTGACAAAAAGCGATCAGCTCAGAAAGATGAAGATGTTTAGGTTTATGCTGCTGACTGTGATTTGATCACAGCATGTAGATGAGAGGCAGTGGTTTGTGCAGATTTGTACCCTTGATGTGACATGGCTATTACAAAATGGACAGTTTATACCGGCTTTTAAAAGCTTAATAGGACGAAGGCTCAAGGGGATTATCCAGCAGCTGCTGGAGGCCACAGAGATGGGCAAAAATTAACTTCTGCATGTGAGAGGACTGCACCAATCAGCTGTAAAGCAACCTCATACTACCTCATTCATTTTCACCTTGTCTGCTGTAAACTGGGAAATTAAAGCTAATTCCATGAGGCCATTTGTTTAATTTAAATCTATCTCTTCACTGACACTGGACTCCACAGTGTCACACACAGCCCATTGCCTGCCTGCCTGTGTTTCTGTCACTCTGGCAAACGCTACTCAGCGGGGGAGAACATGGAAATGTCATGTATTCTGCCGAGAAATTGATTCAAATGCTACATTTTCAATAAAAACAGGTATGAGGGCAGAACACTGAGTTAAAGTTGGGAATTTGCATTTTCTCCAGCAGGGGCAATATCATACAATGAATTATGCTGTCACTGAAAACACCAAGACCAGAAATATCTGTTGTTTGTTCTTAGTGGTAATAAATTTGATGCAGAACAGTTGCAGTTGTTGGACTCTTTTGTGTTTCGAATCACATGGTTTTAGGAATAATAATGTTGGCCTTTCTCTCTGTCTGTGGGTCAACCCAGAGTGAAAGCTTTCAACAACTACCGGATGGTCTAAGTGTAAAATCTTTGTAGGCTACATTACAGTTTCCCAGAGAAACATTTGTTTGGATTTTCTGTATTGCAGCAGGACTAGAACGAAAATCTTATGCTATTACACTGATCAGAGCTAATGACAGACTTACAAGGATTAATGGAGTTATAGGCTGCTGATATGCTATCTGACACGTACGTGACTAAGTGTGGGGAAAAGTCATAGTCCTGACTCTGTGGTTTCAATTTGGAGTAATGCTGTGCCTGACACAGATGTTAAAAATAATCCAAAACTAGTAAAAGAGGTGAATGTTGAAGTCCACCAGAATTTAATTCTAAGCTGCGTGGATACTTTGAAAGACTTTGAATCACTTCAACTTTTTGAATAATTTTGCAGTTGTTCCCCAAAATTTGTGGTGACACAAAATTTTACATCCCTGAACTGTAGGTTATTACACACAATAACTACAGCAAGTTTTTAAATCTTAGTGGTTCTTAGATTCTTAGATGTCAGCTACCTCTTGACTTACATTTGCACCTAGTCTTGACGTCACCAACACATCCACAGCTCAAAGATGAACAAAATAAAAACAAGACACAGGGATAAAAATCTGGTGGAAATCTGAGCCATCCCCAGAATTTCCAGGTGCAAAGCTTTTAAAACTTCAACAAAACATTGTTGTTGCCCCTGAAATCAATTTACACTTCTACTGCTCCAACACATAAGAGCATGTTTGCCAAAGAGAATATAACACCCAATTAGTGCTGCAAATTGGCATTCCCTGCAGCTAATGAGACCATTGTGTTCCTGTTAGTTTTCAAGATATCAGAGGCTTGGATGAGGTTAGGCAATGCAATGTGAGAAACAGCCAACGTGACACCCATATAACTGTGCATACCACTGTATAGGCAGGTAATTTATAAATACAGGTAGTACAGCCTGTGTACAATCAAAGATATTTGCCTCAACTAAACAAAAGAAACTTTTTATCTCAATCGATGTTGCACATTTTTAAACTTGTATAATCTGATTATTCATTATATTCAACTAATTATTGTTTCTCCCACATAGTGAAGACAGATGCCTGTCAACCCTCTAATAATGAGCTTAAGTTGCTCATTATTAGAGGGAGAAGATGCTGACTTCTTTTAGATGTGGCTAAATTTGCTGTTAAAAGCCACTGACAGTCAAATTTGCTTTTCTGTTCGGGGGACAGATACACACTTGCTGCCACATTTTATCCCTTGTGTGGTTCCTGTAAACGTGTAGGGGCCAGCACCATGCTGGGCAGGTGACAGGTCTGTCTGCAGTGTCAATGTTTTGAAAGATGTTACAGCAGCAGCAGAGGCAGAGCAAGCAGACGCTGTGCCACATTAGCATTCATGCTTTTTGGAGTCATGTCTTTGGCCACCTAGCTACTCTCACTTTGTACACCTACTGTGTAAGATCTTATAAATAAGATTATTTCCTTAACACATACTTAATGGTCAATGGTTAATGGTCAGGAATTTGTGCACATACGATCACAGACACAGTCACAGCTGAAGTTGGGAGAAAGATAGTTTGCGTTGCTACTGGCATTAAAAACTGACTGAAACAGACCTGAGGGCAGAATTGTGTATACTATTAATGTTAAGTCTGCAAATATGAGATTTAAATCGAAATAAAATATAAAGTTGATTTGTAAAGCACCATTCAGAAAAAAAGGCTATACTCTACAATGAAAACACATCTTCATGACTTCAGGCAGCAAAACACAAATCAAATGTCAAAGAGAGGAACTAAATTTGTTGTTTGAGTCATAGTAGAAGCAGGAAGCTTTTATTGATAATGACAATGTGGTTTTTTGAAGTGTAAGAAACTAAAACTACACACGGTTATAGGAATATTGTCTTCAAAATAAATTGGCTAATTGTGGTCTGTTACCCCATCTTTGGTATTCGATGTTGTGCCAGTGGTTGCTGAGAGAAAACATTATTGGTTTTAAGCCATTTGGACAAACAACAAATGTTGATTTTATGGTGAGGATTATCTTGAAAGAGAAAACACCAGTGAAAATAGAGGATCTTCCAGCCCCAAGTCACTGTCAGACAGATTAGATTTCCTCCCCATGAGCTTTAGCTGTTGATAAAGCTCTGCAGGCCAACAAACTATAAACATTACTGACTTTTGTTTTTAAGTTCCCACTTTAACATAGACCCCGACTCCTGTCCACAAGCAGGATTAGAGTTTCAATACAGCGGCCAATGGAAAGGGTAATGCTGATTTCAGTTAGATGTCACGAGTATGTATGAGTGAAAGTGCGTTCAGGCTCATAGCAAAGCAACTTTTCATTTTGTATCACTTGCAGGCATTTCATCTCTCACCGTGCTGCTCCTATGACGCTACTTTCTATGACATGAAAACTTTCAGTGAGATCGACACTGGCTCACTACTCTCTCCTGACTCTATTCTATAAATCCTCTTAATTTTTCCGATTCTCCTACAGACTGACAGTCATCATTTTTGACTATTTTTGTACCATTTTATTGTTCTGTTGTTCTCCCTTACTGCCTGAGGGTGGTGCTGTTCTTTATCTTGCCTATTTCTCTCTCTTTTTTTTTAAATCATATGTTTTTCATTTGTCTAGTTTGTCTGGTCATCATACATGTAATATTAAGCCTTTTTCTTTTGTGCATTCCCTTTTTCTCAAGTTTGCTGGTAAGGAGGCAGATAAGAGACCTGTATTTTATTTTCCTTCTTCTTTAAGGTAAGTCTTTTGTCTGTTGTTTTAGACATTACTTACCCCAAGGCCTGACCTTACCACAATTAAATAAAAACATTTCTGCTTGACTGTGAATTGTTGTGGCACAAGATTTCCTTGGGGGTGGGGGAAAGTAACTCGTTCATGCTATGTTCATGTTTCCCCAAGGCCAGGCACAACAGTAGCATTCAACCCACCCAAGACTTTAAACACTCTCTGATTAGGTGGTTGCTTGTTTGCTTAGCTTAGCTTATCCTTCCAGCCACTCATCCCATACATCTAATGCTACTGTGTTTGTTCCTAATTTTGGCTTGTTTTGGCTGTTTAGCTTTCACAGACAGAGTGTCTCTACTAGAGAGACACGTCTGACAGGCACAACAGGCAGCTGCTGTCTCGTGACTTTTGTGTTAACATTAGCATAGCCTTGTTGGCAGACGGGATAAGGTTTGTCCCTGCTACTGGGCATGAGGAGGCTCAGACGACTGCAAACCAGACCTAAACAGGCTTACCAGCCCTGCTGACCATGCCATTGGCCTGCTTTCCTCTTCTGCCTCTGGCAACATGGGTAAGCTATGCATGCTAGCCATTACCTGCAGTGTTAGAGTAGCATTGACAGCCAGGTACCCAGGCACCCTCCACCACTAGTGCTACTTACAGCAATGCAGTTATGCCAGCAAAACAGAATCACAGCTGTGTCTTCCAAATATCACGCGGTTTGTGTCACAGTGCCGCCTACAAGAGAGCCGTAACAAGTCAATGGACCAACAGATTACTCTGAAGCTGTTAATTTATCTAAAATAAACCACAGTGCCCACATCATTACAGATGGAGTTTCGTAGCTTTTGGGCAGATAAGCTATGACAACATTCAGCTACATAAACAATGCTTGTACACAGGATAAATTGAATGAAATACATGAACATCAATGTCATCACAATTATGATTTAAAGGTAGGGTTGGTGATCCTGGAAAAACGGTTCGAGCAGGCCACATTTTGAAAATACACAATCAAAAGTCCAAGCCCCTTTCCTCAGACTTCTCTCCGAAGCCACGCCTCCAGAGCACAGGACTGCTCTGCTTGTTCAGCGTTGGGTTCACATCAACGTGAAGCCAAGAAGGTATCGCCCTCGTGGCGCGACCCAATGTAATCCCAGTGTGAGTGACCACCTACCGGACTTCAGTGTGGTGCATTGGATTACTGCCGTTATCGTTTCGGCTGTTGTAACTCTTTGAAGACTCTGATCGCCCACGCAATTAGTGCACGAAGAGCGGTATGCGCAGAGGGAGGGAGGGACAGAGTTGGCAGCTTGATTGACACATCACGATCCAATCGACTTGAATGTGGCATTCAAGATGACTGGATGCTGTTTTTCCAGGACTGTCCATTCCACAGGTGACTGACTTTTTTCATTTTTGTGAAAAAGCCTTGAAATAATTGGTTGCAATCGAAGTGTGAAGAGCATTTCAAGCAATATAGTAAAAAAATGCTCCAGAATAAGATCACCAACCCCACCTTTAAGTGAGAGAGTAATTCAGATATGCCTCAACTGACAACCAGCTGACGCAAAGTTTAACCCATTGTCATCAATTTCATCAGTAGTAAGACTGGACAGTAAAAGTTAAGTGAAATTCTTCAAGTGATATTGTGACGCAAATCTCCACCAAGTGATGTGACTAGACCACTGTGAGCCGGCTGTGTGGAAGGAAGGATTAGACCACAGTATTTCATAATCTCCAACTGAAGAAGACTGGGTGGAGAAGATGTTTTAGCTCTGCTTGAAGATTAGAGGAAAGCTATATCACTGCTCCCTCTTCTCTGTCCCCAATTTAATTGCCAGTGTCATCATAGTCTTAGTGAAACTTTCAAAGCCTCAGTGAGTGAGCACCAGCAACAACACAACAGCTCTATATCTGTGGTGTTTCCTGGACCAGTGTTAGCAAAGGCAGCCCTCGTATGATGTTGTTACACTGTAATAAAATGTCTCCCACATTGCCTCGAAAATTTAGATATTCCATAATTAAAGGTGCTACGATCAACATCTTAAAGCTAACAATGGATCAAATGATTATGTGTAAGGCCGTGAGAAGGGGTTCGTCATAGTGACATACCCCCCTTAGCCAAACAAACCCTTAAGGGGTTTTCACACCTGTACATTCATTCATTTTTCTTGTCATTAATCCCGCTAAATACGTTCCATCTGGGCAGGTGTCAAAACAGTAATTGCATTGAGTTGCAGACTAAAAGCATTGCACCAAGACCTTTCCAAAGAGCTGGTCTTGGTCTAGTTTGATTTTGGTGTGGGTAAATTCAAAAGAGAAGAATTCACAACTTTTTTTTTTTTTTTAAACAATCCCAGATTTCTTCTGAACAAGCTTCCTTTCCTTCCACAAGTTACAACCCATTGTTTTACACTTGAAACTGAACCACTTGATCCTGCCATTGTGTCCACGCCTCAACACCTGGCCCATGAATGGCAGATCAGAAAGCACTCATGAGCTAAGTGTCATCTTAATGCCTCCTTTAATATATGTATATTTTTTAAACAAATACAAAGTACTTACAACCAAAATGTCCGAAGAGGGTATGACACTGAAGCTTTAGTTATAATGTAAGACCTGATTTCAGACCTTTCTTAAGATGTCACATATTAATATTAGAACATGCAATGATGACAGTATGGTGATGTTGCATCACCTATATTGAAAGTGTTAATCTGGCGCACAGAGGAAATGTGATGTAGTTGTAATTTGCAATAAAATGGATAACATACATACATTAGACACATTGAATTGGATCAATCCGTAATATAAATGTGCACAAGATGTCAAGACCTTCTTAATCCAACTTTCCTAGTCTGACCTTCTCACTGTATATGGATTAAAGTCAGTGTCTGACACACTCCTCATTCAGTGTTCAGTAATTGAAGAGCCAGGACAACACATCAGAGGATTACTGACAATCACTGACATGGTTTATCTGCTCTAAGCCAGTTTATTAAAGCTGTACATCAGCTGAGGATACATCAGTGAAATTACCAGGAAACAGAAATATTAAAATCCTTTATATGGCAAGAACGCAGCTTTACATAATGCTCCTTTGCAATGAGATAATACCTGATGCACAATTACATGACTGCTCGTGTACACTACAACTCAGCCATAAACACAAAAGATGAATGAACATTGTCTAGAGTTATTTACTATGCATATGAAATCATACTAGTTCACATACTATACTGAAAGACTCATGTGTACACAACTGAAAACATTGTACACACTACTAAAAAAAAAATATATTCTCATTCATAACTGAAAAGGACAGTGTGAAATCTTTAACATGTAATATTTAAACACTCACATACACAACTGACCCGCCTCTCACTTATATGTGCGTGGGGTTTTCATCTGTGTAAATAGAAGGTTTCAGAGGTTTTCAGTTGTTCAGTACTTTTTCAGTTGTGTATGAGAGGGTTTCAGTATTGCTAAAGCTTTCATGTGTGTGAGGAAAAGTCAGGGGATCACTACAGTTGAGTAGGTTTGATAGTTTGGGTACCATGAAGCAAAGTATTGAAGCAACTGACCTTGCTTTATGTGAACAAGCCTGAAGATGATAATGGTCCAGTAATGCACAAGGCTAAAGTCAAACATGAGAAACAAGATGTATAAAACAAAAAAAGCAATGTATGATTTGGTGACACAGAATGTGTACCTTTCTGTTATCATTTCCTGTTGGGTAATAAATCAGTTTGTGACCCCTGAGATTTGACCCTTATTTGGCGTTGACCCCTCAGGTTGCTCTCTGTATGTTGAAATGAATCACTTCCAACAGGATTGATTTAACTTAATTGTCTTTCCGACAGCAGAGTGCCTGCTGCTCTCCGTCCCTCAGGTGAAAGATAAATTCCACTGCAAGAAATATTATAACATGTTGGATGCTGATTTGCTGCCTGACACAAAGCAACATAAACAGTATCATAATAGTTTATTTTCTCACTTTTGACAGGAGCAAACAGTTTCTCTTCTCTTGTTTCATTTGTTTATCTTTATTTATTTGTTGTACATGCAATACGGCTGAATTTGTATATTATCCTGATATTCTATGCTTTTGTTAATTCACATACATGTTACTATTTCGTGAGCTTTAGAAGAGATGGTAGCTGAATTTTACCACTTCTAGACAGAACTAGGCAAGCCTTTCCCTCTGTTTTCGATTTAAAACAGAGCTGACCTAGCCTAAGCTATCCTAACATTACCCTGACTATATTCGGCAAAAGTGAAAAAAGCTTAGTTCACAAAATGTTAAACTATGCCTTTAAAGTTAGTCCGATAGGAATGCACCTCCCACCCTTTCTGACACAACTGGCCCGTTAAGATGGATTTAATCTGCTTGCCAGATGTTGTTAGCTCACCCACTGGTGTTTGAATCTGAATCAATTTGTCTGATTGCCCATACATTAATGCACTGCCTACTGTTGCGATTTCACTGAGAGAATGGCCACCTAACACAATAACATAGGAGGATGGATGATGCTTAACGTAACTTTTAACATATATTTTTAGCGCATGCAGATCTATTTTCACCTGCTCCCGTCTTATAATAAAATCCTCAGTGGAAAAAAAAAGAATATTGGGTTCCTGCTATTTCAACTTATTCTTAATTTCATGTTCACTGATGCCTTTAACTAACTGCACTGTAATATTATTCTGTTATTTTATATGTTTTACTTCTTTTATACCTGTTTTAATTCTTTCTGTTCTTAAATACTGTCGCTTTTATGTTCTCATTTTCCTAATATGTACTGTAAAGCACTTTGAGTTGCCTTGTTGCGGAAATGTGCTATACAAATAAACTTGCTATTGCTATTAATTCCTAATAAATACTCCAGGGCTATCCAGTATCTATAGGAACAAACTTGTGCTCACCACTGATGACAAATACATTTTTCAACCTGACAATAACTCATTGTGACCCTATTGATTAAAACAGCAAGCAGCCAGCAAAGAGCCCTATTTTAAAACAGCAAGCAGGAATATTATAAGATTGTATTTTTATCCAGGTGTGATGCCAGATTGGTCATTCAACTAATATACCAATGTTCTGTGTGCTGTGTGTTCATGTTGTGCTCACACTTCAGTGCTGGGACTTGCACCCAAAATGCCACCTCCTTATTCATCCTGTGGTGTGATGCAGCTCAAATCCTGACCTTTTGCTTCAAGCAATCATACTGTGCATTGGGGGCCTAGTGGAGATCTCAAGGATGGGAGGATCAAGATGAAAGCTCGGTAGCTCATGCACATTAATGATGATAGTCTTGTCAGTGTTGGTAGTGATTCACTACCACAACTCACAGTGTTGTTACTTAATGCACAAAACTGCTGCAGATCACAGGTATGTCACCATGGAGATGCTCGCCATTTTGCTCTCATCCTTCTACCAAGCCTCAGATCAGCACAACAGCTTTAATATCAGATCTATCAAATGTACTCTAACAGCCTATTTCCACACAAACCACTTCAGCCAGCCAACACTACTACAAATCAACACAAAGGTATCTTACAGTGTGTCCGGTAGCATACAGCAATTAGCCATCATCATCATAGCGAAAATCACAACAACTCATGAAAGGTTTATACAGTATTCAGAATGAATGAGTGGCGGTATCTGATCCTGATCACACACCTGATCAATCACCATCATCAAATCATTCATCAACAGCGAAAATAAAACTGTGCTGTCACACACGAGTCACAATGGCTGCGCTTTTGCCACTGTATGTGACCTGACAATTACGGGTCTGATTGATTTAAAATCTCTTATTATGCTCCATAAACAGAGAAACCGTGACTTACCCAACCGGAGCTCGCGCTCAGCAGAACTGTTGACAACCCTTAGTCCAGTAACTTCCTGCCGCCACCGTCTCTATCGAAAGTTTCGCCTTCAGGCGCTAGCTTGTGGCCAGACACGGCTAGCACTCCGTCAACTTGAAGCAGGGCGAGTAAACAACAAAAAAAGTATCTCATTTCGTCAAATTAGCAACAAAATTGTTCTTTGGACCTGTTAAACATTATGTTGCTAAAAGACTGTTAGCTGAAGAAAACTCGCTTCTCTGTCGCTTCTTTCTACAGGTTGTGAAAAAAACTGACGTAAAAAGAGGAAAAAAGAAAAAAAACTGACGTAAATCCATCGACGTATTATGTTAAGGTTTCTCAAGCGAGCCTGTTGCTCATTGGTCAGATTAAGATTTCCCAGCAAGCCTTACAATGAAGACAAATTAAATAAGAGGTGGGTTTAATAATATTTAGGAAAAAATAATGTTTTGGTAAAATATAGAAAACTATAACTCAAAACCGTAAATATGATGAATCTGTCAGTTGGTACAATATAAGATACAACTTTTCTATGACTGTCCTCTAGTGACAGAAAGTTTTTGCCCTGCAATTTCACATTCCTTTGCTGCACATTATGTGGATTTCCAAATTGATCCGATTCAGTTATGTGATAGCAAAATAATATCCACTGAATCTGCGTATTTTAGAGTTTACCCCGTTGAATGTGGAAAAAAAAGTTACAGCAACCCACAATCAGATGGTATGTACACACACAGACACACACACACTTGGACCATTATGAAAGGCAGAGTTTGCCTAAGGGTTAGATGTTCTTGATGGGAGAGATGTGAATGAGTCTGAGAATGATGCTCTGCAGGGCTGCACTCAGTCGTCTGGAAACCTTTTTTTGTAGAGTGCTGGAAGTGTTTGACATAGACATAAATCCATGAACCTCTGGCAGATCAGAACACTTACTCCGTTCATGCATCCCTTCACTGAGAGAGGTCATTTTTGATATTAGCACTGAAAAAAACTTTAAACTGGTCATACAAATGGAGGTTGAACTATGCAAACCCAGGAACACATCATCCACTCGCTGTTTCCATTCACACACTGAGTGGAGCATCAGTTTGCATCTAACCAACCTTTAAGTAAAATTCAAACATTAAACCTATACTGACTGTGTTTGCTGGTTCAAGCACACCTTCTGTCCACCTCTGCTGTTTTTTGGGTTTAGTTCAAACCACTCCTCATTCCCTTACTTTCCCTAACTCGCACACGTGTTCACACATTTAGCACCCATGCTGACACTCACACCTAGACACACTGACGCACCCACGTTCTCACACTGCCACGCACACTGACACACGGTCCTCTGTAATCAGTCCGCAGCATGTTTCGTCACTCACCCTGGCTGTTGGGCCCCCCCTCTCCCTCCTCGCAGTCCGTCATATTGTTCAGCATCCCCTCTCCTCCTCAGGCTCTTGAGCTTGTTGCTGAGGGGAAAAAAATGGGTGGGCTCGAGGCAACGACAAGATGTCCTTAACTTCTGCTTCTGTTCTTTCCTCTTCTCTTTGGTAGCTCAGTTTAAAACAGAAGCAGTGGAGAGAGAAAAGCTGTTCAGCATCCTCTCTTTTACTTGTTGTGTCTGTTGCGTGATTCCCTCTGTGCCTCTTCAGGAGGAGGATGTAGAGACTAAGAGCGGCTGCAGGGGGAGAGTTGATGATGGTGCTCGGTGTCACTCACATGCACACTCCCGGTCTCTGTGCGCCACTCGCCCCCCAGTCAGTTTAAGCCCGATGACTACATTCATCATGTATTCAGAAGGTATTATCCCTCTCTTCCTCCCACCCTCCCTCTCTCTCTCCCTCACGCATGTTCATCATCATCCATCTCATCATGAGAGAGGGATGGATGGAGAGGGATTGAGAGACAGAGGGGATGCACATCAGATGACAAAGTAGTGCCTCCTGAGATTAAGCATTTCCTTTGATGTTCTTTTCAGATGGAAGACACGATTCCATTTCATTACTGTGTAGTCATCTCCCTTTTGTTATTTTTCCCCCACCCTGCTTGTCTCTTTTATATTTTCGTGTGTGGTCATGGCCCATTATCTGTAGAAGGGCTGCAGGCTGGACTTGTGTAACTCACTGGTATCCTTGGGTCTCCTGAATAAATTTCCTTTTCATTTCAAACCTTAATCTAGATAAAAGAAGAAAAAAACAAACAAAAGACAAATGCTTGGTTGCTGCTCTAGTGCCGTGTCCTTTTTTTTTAGGTTTTAAGGTTTCCTATAAATTTCGTTGATTATGTTTAAGGAAAATAAAGGTTAGATCAAATAAAGGAAAATCAACTGCACCTTAAAAGACTTTTGTGAAATGCTCCACACTTTAACTCCTACTGACAATGTAAATTTTAAACATCATGGTGTTTTAACAAGATGTAACCTCTACGGCTTCCTGACTATTTATCAATACCTTGTAATTATCGCACAGGAGGTCACTGAAAGGATTCAGAGCTCCAGTCAAATTGCAATTTGTGAGGAAGGAAGCCTCATACGGCTGAGGACAGGTGGCTTAATGAATAGAAAAGATGGATTGTGAGAGGCAAAGATGAATGAGAGGCAAAACAGGGAGGATGAGGCAGAGCTGGTTGATGGATAAAAAAGAGGACGAAACAGGGAGAGGATTAAGCGAGTAAAGTTAGGAGAAGCTAGAGGATGAGGCAATTATAGAAAAGATGAAAAAAGAAAGATTCAGGTTGCTGTTAACGACCAAAAAGCTGCACACTCATAGATTACACGTTCTTGTGTGGAGTGTGTGTCATTGCTTACTGAAGTTTAGAGGGCATCACTAATCCACACCACATGCCAAGTGATAAAGATAGCATGGCCAAAAACACAACAGGCATTTAATGGATGAAAAGAGAAACCATTAGTATTTGTATGCTTGACATTATGTCATAGTGACCCGTGTGCCCATCTCTGGTTAGATGATCTCTGAGTTTTGGCAGATGTTCAGAGGGACTTTATCCTGACTGACTCAAACCAGCCTCAGACTCCATCATACTCACTCATGTCAAACTGTGGTGCTCAGGCCTGTCACATTTTTTTAATATCATGCACTCCACCAGCTCTACTGTAATTACCACAAGACACTTGAGAAAGGTGCTGTGACATTTGAGTGACAGGTAAATGAGGAAGGAAAAAGGAAGGAGAGCTGTGCTGAAATTGGTCAGAGCGGGTGATATAAGGTTCTCACTCAGAGAAACACATTCAACAGTGGACAAACAAAGACGATTAACAGAATGTGACGCGTGAAATTAAGGACTTGCATAAGGTAGATAAAGTAGAAGATGTGAATTTTCAATGCCACAACGTGCTCAAGCTTTCTTTTCCACAGTGCAAGGATGTCAGGATACCTGGGTTTACAGCACAAAGCCACTACATGAATCTACAAAGCTCATGTTGATTTTGCTTTGATTCATCTGTTTTCATCGAAAGAACAATATAATGTGTATAATTGACATAGGTAACTGTGTCAGATCAGTTGATAAAATATTTTCAATGGTAAAATAACAGAGCTTTGGGACTTTAATAAGAAGACAGCGAGGGTGTCCACAAACATGCTTTTAAGCATAAATGAGGAATAAATTAATAAAAGGCTTTAAATGGAGTAACAGTAATTTCTTGGATTTCATGGAAATGCATGATTAAGCCCAATTTGACCAGAATCATCTAAAAACTTACTTTAAAATTTTACTGTCTTCAACTTCATGACTGTTTTCAATATTCAGCTCTTCCTGCTTTAAGTGTTCTGTTAAAGGCTTTAAAATAACATGTGTTTAGTTTCAGAGTGTACCTGTCAAGAGGGTGTTGTAATAAAGAGCATAATTATCAATTCAGAATTTCGAGAACATCTTGCAAAAGGTGATGATATGTCAGTGTTATTCTCACTACCTGCAAATAGCCAAAGGTCTGAATGAAAATTTAAGTTCAGTCACTGCACTATATGCTATAGGCTGCATGTACATCCAGTATGCATGTAGTGCAACTCGCCGTTTCCCTGCCCTGTCACTGAGAGTGGGCTGTTGGCTGGACTTTGATTGGCAGAAGGCCTGAGAGCCCTCTTCATCTGGGCCAAGCGGCTTTAGCTCTTAACCCACGAGCACCTCCCTCCCTCGCTTCCACCCTTCCTGCTGGTCTGCTTGCTGCTGCACATGTGGCTCTGGATACGAGAGTTTACAAACTCATTCACACCTCTGTTGGTATACAAAAACATGCAAACGCACGCTGCAGGCATACATATTACCTACAAAGAAAGCACATGCACACAAACACAGTGGTACATGCACACAGACAAAAACACACTGGGGTGGACTTTCTGATGCCCTAATCCTGCAGATTAAGGCCATGGAGTGATGGGCTGAAATCCACTTTTTCTTTTTCCTGATCAAGCGCAGGGCCTGCTCTGCTGCTCCTCTGGCTTTATTCGGCTCCTCTGGCAGTGAGCTGACATCTAAGCCTTGTCACACCTATTCATCTGAAAAACTTACCACTGTTGACACCAGCTGTTGACAGAAGGAACAAAAAACCAAACCTGTTAAATCTGAGTTTTTCTGACACACCAGCATGACCGATCATTTAGTCCAATGTGATTTGAATGGACCAAAAGCTATTGATCCACAGATTCAGAGCCAATATCTAATCAGAATTTGTGCTTTATAATGTGTAAAAAAATAAATATTTATTAGCCACATTAACAGTTTGGTTCCATCTCTTCATCCTGAACATTGTCAAGAGCGATGGATTTTTAACCTTTCTCTTCATTAGTGGCTGCGCACTACAGCCACAAGCGAACTGTATATCACAAACAGGACTGCAGGTCATGAAGTTGACAGAGTGCGACATGCAAAATTCCCTTAATACCTACAGGGTAAGCTTTGTCATTATTGGCACCGCGGTCCTGGGAGATTTAAGATTTACAACTGATATAGGGCTCTGGGAGCACTCAGGAGGAAGGATGAGAGATAGGGCTGTTCTGAATTTGTCTCCAAGCTGCACTTTGCCAGGAAATCCAAAGGCAGAAATGATCCCACCTGCCAAACCATCCATTTGTCGTCCCTCACATTAACAACAGGGAGGAAAGTTATATACAGTATATGGACCTCTTGACCCACCAACTACCTGCCAGACATTCATCGTCCCACCCTCCCATAACCACAACCCTAAAACCGCTGTCAGAAGAGGATTCAGTCAGGCATGACCATCGTTTTAGACTTGGCTGTTTTTCAAAGAGTTGAAAATGAATACTTTCACCTGGTTCCTGTCTGTTATCACAGTGGAAAATGTTAAGAAAATGTTTAAGATTTATTATTTTATTTTTAAACTTTTTTTTTCACTTGAAATGTTTTTCACCTGATATTCTGTGAGCAGAGTCAAGACATTTTAATCCCCTATTCTTTCTTCTGACCTTTCTGAGGCCGTTGTGTTCTGTTATAATGGCCACAGGTGTGTTTCTTGTCCATGGTGAGCGTAGTGGACAACCATGTCTGTCTCCATGTCACTCTGCAGAAATACATCACACTGAGTCTCCTCACTAAATCCAGATGGTATTTCCACTATTTCTGTATATTTTGCTGCCTACATACCATTGAACGACCTGTGTTCCCCACAGGTAGTTGCTGAGCAGCAAATCATTCACAGAAAGCATTCCCTGTCTGGGTTTAATTTGAAAGACATATTGTATCATATTAAAGTTTAATTTTGTTTTGTTGAAGAAAATGCATTAACATTTAAATACATTTGTTCGTATTCTCATTTATCTTTATTCTTAGTCTTGTTTTTTGTATAAAGATGATATTTTAGCTGGCTTTACAGGGCTTGGTAGTAAACGTAAAAGCTGCAGCATCAAATTACCATCTGTGTTTCTACTTTTCTTCTGCACTGCCTTATCAACTACAGGTTCTGAGCTCAGAGTGCTTTTCTTGCTTAAACAAACCCTCCTTTCACATCACTTAACTGGACATAAAAGTGATATCCCATTAATCATTAATAAAGACACAAAACTACAACTGATCAAAGATGACATTTCAACACTTACACAGTGTAGCCTGCTAATTGCACTACCAAATTGATTTTTGCTCTGGGTCTTTCAGAAAGCCACACATCACCTGTGCCCGCTCCCTATGTCCTTGAGAGTCATAATGAATAATAATGAATGGGAGGTGGCCTCTGAAAATGTGTCTGTGCAGAATGGCTGCGTGAAGTAAAAACAGATTGATGGAAATGAGTGAAGAACTTAGATGATGAATAATGCAAAAGACTGAAATCATCATCCTGACACTTTATGTCTCCAGCTCACTGTGACACAGCTACAGTGTCAATATATGTGTATGTATGGGACACAAAATTCAAGAAAACATCTGAACACACCCAGTACCCTCTGATTTGAAATATGTTTAATTTTCCTGTTTACCTATGGCTGCCACCCTTTGCATTTTTTATGGTTTTGTCCCCTGAGTGACCCCAGTTTAATCTTTACTGTTTGGATTTTACAAGATTTGCCCAAGGGCATTCAATAAAGCCAGGGGTCAGTGTATTGAACATTATGGATTTCACATATAAGCATAAAGTGGGCTTTAAAAAAGGTACTACACAAGAAAGATAGCAATACTTCTGAATTCAAATGTAACACAGTCACTGAATAAAAGATGTTTGTGGAAACTGAAACTCTGAGAAGGCAAATATATTATGAATTGTAAATAAGGATATAATTATTCATTAATAGATCCATTAGGCTGATACAGCTCCTTTTCATTCACAGGTTGAAACAGATTTGACCTCTAGCAGCTGTACAGTCATTTCAATTACAGCTGACATATTATAATGTTGAAAAGACTACACAATATTTCATATCATCTGTTACAAAAACCATGATTTTCTTTTCGTAGCACAGCTGCTATAGATTGGTGAGATGATCAAATACAGAACTATCTTGGAATGTTGTTCTTCTACACCATTAGTTCAAGTAGTTATGATTTAAATGCTAGTGAAGAACTGACAGTAGACAGTGAGCAGACAACATTTGGAAAAGATCAATGCATCCACTCACATGTTGCGGAACACCAGATGTGTCCAGTGTGTCAAATCAGGATAGATTATGTGTTAAGGATATTGCAAAGGAGTCTTGAAGGAACTGATGTGTTTTGGCTTACAGTCATATTTTAGAGTGATCGTGGGGTGAGACACAGAGATAACACTTATTCCACATTATCTCCTCAGACTGTGGATGGTGCTACATGAATGCCCTCAAATAATCTTCCATCCATCCCTGATTCAGCCACATCAATCCCACGAGAACATAATCAGTCTCTAAAAATATTCTGAATTGATCTGCCATTTATTTGATTTTTTGGGTCTCTAATCAAAGTGGTTAAGCACTCTTGGTCAAAAAAAAAGGTCAAATGGTGTAATCCTTTCTAGCAGAGCAATCCTCTCAGCATGATGACGTACTGTAGCCTGTCTGATGGATCAGTGATTGGCAGCAGCATCTCCTGAGTTCACTCTGCGCACCCTAGCTCCGTCTGCGGGCACTGTCTGAGTTGCAGGTTTGCTGAAGATCGTGAAGTTATGTGCAAACTAAATGTTTTCAATATATGAAAAAAAGGTAATAAGTGAGCTTCAGAACCTTTATTTTTCCTTTGTTCATCTATTTTTGTTTTAAGTTAACTGACGCTTTTCACAGTAGATGAAAATATAGGCTATTTCTGTCCAGACTGAAAGTTGGCTGTGAGCCGCCAAAACTGTAAAAATGAAATCTGTAGCACGGTTGGTGCTGTTGTCAATGTTTGTGCCTCTGTGTGATATGATTCGTGGCCTAAATGTGTGTTTTTAAAACATGTTCAGCATTGGCTACATGGTGGCTAGCATGCCAGTTAGCATGGCAAGTAGTGCTGTAATAGCTGTACCTTGCTTAACAATTAGGCTCCCTGCCATGCAGAGGAGCAGTATCTGGATGTATCTCAAAGTTGCCATAACTTGGGTGTAGCTCTTCGTGGGGATAACAAGTGGGTTTAACTGGGCCTAACTGTAACTCCAAGTGGTTGCGACCAAGTGTGTGTAACTAATTGAATGTAAATTGAACTTGGACTGTAATGGTGTTTATTACTATTCAGACCTTTTTAAGTTTAACCCCACTGTGCCACTGCCTGTCTCTGTTGTGGCGGCTGGTGACCAACAGAGGGCGACACAGACTGTGCGACGGCTACTTCACTGGATAACCATTGTAATCACTGATTATTTGCACCTTTTTTTTTGTTTTTTATAAGATTGATTCATCATCCAGGACTAGGTAAACCACACCATATTATACTTGTCAGTTCCTTGTCATCATGTCTTTTTGTCAAACAATTCCAGGGTCTAATAATATTTTTTCTCTTCTTTTTCTTGTTTGACATCTGACCACTGCAAGTTTCTGCCTTGAGGTTTTCTCTGTTCTGTCTTCATGACAGCACACTGGAATTTAAATTTGGATGCGCATCCGGGCAGACTGTTGTGATTCAGAGCTATAATACGGCAGTTAGCACTGAAACTGTGAGAATAAATCCTGAGAGCTCTTTTCATCTCTGTGTTGTTTCATGACAAGCCACAAAGACCTGGCTATATAATTTCATCACCAATGGGTAATAATACTCTGTAAATGTTCAACAAGGGGAGAATATTAGTTTGGTAGTTATATTCCTTTCTGTCATTTTCATGGGCCACATTGGAAGTTCAAACGATTACTGGTGCTGATATGGATGAGTCAGATTTATATTTTCTGTAACTATATCTAAATCATTCTGAGCTTCTCATCCTCTCAGCTGGAAACCGGATCAGCAGTGATGTATGATGGCCTCAGTGATCCTGACGTAAGCACAAAAGAGGCATTGCTGCACACTGGTTATGCAATCAACAAGTCTGTTATCTAAATTTAAATTGATGCAGGTGGGGGAAAAAAACATAAACATCATCTAGTGTTTAGTTTGCATTGCATAGCAAAGGGTTTTATACAGGCTGCAAATGGAAAATAAAGAATGACACAATTTGACATCTATATGTGTATTTTAATTTAGTCTTCAGTTATTCGATCACTCTCACTGACACTTACAAAGAGAAACCAGAGAACAAGAAAGAATCACAAAAACACTGCAAAACAAAGACAGCACAATTAAGAAACAAAGAATTAAGAAATAACTGTTACAAAAATCATAAAACACACAAGACAACAAAGCTTTAAAATCTCCAAGGGAAATGTCAAACTCTGGGTTGAGGGCAGTTGGCAGTCTATTCCATTTAAATGATGCATAGATAGGACTCGAGACCAGTTTTGCCAACATCAGTTACTTATAAGGTTGTAAACTGTAAACTTAAATGAGAGAAGAGATGTGAAACTTTAATAATGGAACTTTATGAATCAAATGTTGAATATAAGTCCTGAGTGATTGAGAGCAAAATGGGTGCCACTTAATGTTTTAATGGTGGTCAGAAAAGAAAGGCATTTAAGACTAGTTTGTGATTAAGCACTGAAAATTGGAAGCCATAAAAAGTAAAATAAGTCAGGGCTAAGATGGAGCCTTCAGCATATATAAACAATAGGCACTAAATCGCTTTAAAATGTACAGTTTTTTTTTCTATGAATTGGAAATGGCTGCAGGCAGGAAAGGTGAAACTGAGTTAATCTGCTACAGCAAGATGACACTAACATCATCCACAAACAGTCTGATGGGTGCCAGATACAGATTTCATGTTTATAAACAACTTTCCTAATGACTGGCTTACAGCCTTATGTAACCTCTGCACCACACAGTAATCACTGTCATATTTCTGCATGTGCAGTGTTGCTGGCACAGCATCAGTAACTCAGATGTCTCCTCGGAGGATGGCTGCAGGGACCCTGGCTGCACACTGAGCTAAGTAGAGCCAGATCATTGTGGGCAGCATGGGAAGATGCCAGTTGCCTATACATGTGAATAATTAGATGACCCTCCTTGTAGCCAGAGACTATGGAATCCTCCCCAGATGAGTCCTCTAAATCTGTAGAGAGCAGATAATAGAAACCTGGTTTCCACAGCAACAGGGCACCATGTTTCACGTAGCAAGTGGCACACGTATCTGAGGGTGTTTTTCTTTCTCCCTGTTCCTCATAAGTTTTATTTTTTCTGTTCAGACGGACACATACCTCCGCTGTGAAATCCTCAACACTGTAAAAAGTGATGAAAACCTTGTTTTATGTTATAGGAAGAGACAGAGTAGGACAGAGGGTCAGATGTGATGATTGATGTCCTTAACTCAAGTGTTGTGCCTATGGAATTGGGGCTGAGAGAATTTCCTCATGACTTAACACATTACTTAACACAACAAAAGAAAATGATAAAAAAAGACCACAAAGAAAAGCAAAATCACCTGTACAAAAAAATCCTCATAAATCCCAAAGAGACATTAACTCACTGCAAATAAATTCAAAACATCTACACATGCTGGAAAATGTTTGAACCACTTAAAGGGGGCTCAATTTATAGGCATTTGCATACAACAACTTACATATTTTGCAACAAAATTTGAAAGGTATACTTCTGAAGATGTGCTTATTTTGAATGCAATTACTGTAGCTAAACCTACACTACATCAGCTCATAGTGTTTTTTTTGTATTTTTCACTCCTTGCATGTGAAAAAAAAACATATTAGATAACAATATCTAGGACACACTTTATAGAAGAACGGTGAAAAACTTCAAACTCTTTCTACAACGTGTCAAAAAGAATAAAAGAAAACCTCCTGTGTGATGGTTCAAGGCTTCGAAGGCTAATAAATTAGTTTAATATGTCTTGATAGTTCATTTTTTCACTAGCGCTCAACTCCTTTATATGAAGTAATAGAAAACATACTTGATGCCTAAGAAACCTTTTGAAACCATTCAAAACAGAACTGATCCTTCTCTGTCTCATACACCTCTGTCTGCAGCCTCTCAATTGTTTCCACACCTCCCACAGCCTACTGGCCTTGGAAGTACGAGTTATATTTATGTGCTTATGTTTGTGGAAAATGAACTGAATATTTGGATTGCAGCAACATGAAAACAACATGTCCATGTGATTTGTGGTTGTTCTGGGTGTCTTTTGAGTCCTCCTGGAGAGATGGGGGGCTTTTGTATGTCTGTGCTTGTGGGTCCATAAAATGATGATATGTCCATAGCAGCACTACCTGAGCCATGCGTCTGGTGTTCTCCCTTTACCCTGTGATAGTCATCCTTCACTGTCTGTCTTTGTGTCTCCAGGTATGTGTGGCTGTGTTGTAGATGAAGTGCTACTCTCTTCTTCATGGCTATCTGTTTGCCACTCAGTTGGCAGACCAGCTACCGATCAGGCCAGCAGTATATCTATCCTACTTTGACCCTACTTATTTCCTTGGTTCTTTGGAGGACCATCGCATTGCCTGTAAGTTTGCTGATTCACTTCTCAAGCTACCATGGTCTGAACAAGCCAGCCTTGCTTCACCGGTCATTCCTCCTGCCAACTGGACATCCAGCCCTGTTCTCTACTTTTCCTTTTCAGCTCACGCTGTCTGTCAGTTCTCAAACTTACTCCTCAGCTTGCCAAGTTAGTCATCCAGCTCAACTCACCACCCAGCTTCCAATCCCAATGCAAACTCTTCCTGCCAGCTGCCTGCTCCCCTCTGCTTCCCACTACCAGGAACCTCATTTCCCCTCAACCTTTTATCCCAGAACTCAAATAATAAACTCTCTCCTCCATGTCCCGAGTTTGGGTTCGTCTGTTGTTCACCATATAAAGTGCTCAAGTATTTAGTTGCTGTGTTTGGGACTACACACTAAGCTACCTAATGTAAGATCTGGTGGCTTTAGCATAGTATTTTGTGGTCAGAAAGACTGTTACTGTCACCACTTTACTAAACACGAGCAACACTACTTAATCAACTTAAGTAAACTTACTTATTTCACCAGGAGATTCCTCCACTTCATCATTTTTGAGTAGTTTTTTTATTGGCTCCATATTTCACAGACACAACAGAGGTACTGATCTTGTCAAACAAGAAGAACATATATTTTGTAAAATGCCAAGCAACTTAAAAACAAAAAGCCGAGGACAAAAAACACGATAAAATTGATGTTATATCAAATGTATGCTCTTGACAGATGAGTGGTTGTACTCAGAACCACTAATATGTCAGAGATCAGAATCTGTGAGCTGGAGTTTCAAAATTTTGCACCCTATTAGTTACCCCAGTGATATGACTTGTTGAAACATAGTAACACATTGCACATGTTGTATGTCAGTATCGGTTTTCTTAAGGGACACTTTAAACTACCTGCATTTTTAATCTATTAGTCACAAGACATTTGAACATGTTCACAGAGAACAGTCAGACAGTCTATGCAACATCTTGGCAGGTGGGACAACAGGAGGGAGAGTGATGGGAGTCTGAGGTGAGAGTTTTTTTTCCTCAAGATAGCATGCATCGCTTGAATGACACTACCCCAACACTTCATGTAAATTATACTGCATGTGCAGCTCTTCTTTTCCCTGAAAAATGATTGACTGCTCACACAGGCTGCGCCCAAAGTTAACAGTCCAACAGGGCTGGAGAGGTTTTCCGGCACCAAACAGAGAACTTGATGTGCACTGTTCACTTTCTATAAAAATATAGAGAACTGAGGTTGTTTCACATATTTCATAAACTGTCATTGGACTGATCTGGCAACTAGAACAGAACATGGGTCAGGGTTTTTGCCACACTTACATCAGCTCTCAGGAGCATGAAGCATTATCCTTGGACCCTTTTCTTTTGTCCTAACTCAAAGATAGTAACTATGTTTTTTTGTATTCAAGGACATGTTAAGGGCTTGTGTCCAAGCACTATTAGCTATTACAGATGGTGTTTTCATCCTGTGTGTGTGCACATCAACATGAAATGTTTTTTGAGGAGACATCTGCTATTGCAGAAACTACCACCATTTCACAGGTGTTAGGTTGAAGTCAACACGAAGGCTTGTAGAGATGGGGTCACTGTTCAAGTTCAAAATGGGTGTAGACCCTCATGTAGTAGTGATGACTTGGGTCAGAACATCAACATATTGAGGAATGCTGGTTTCTGCTTAGGTGACAATTTGAGTACTACACATGTAGTTAACTGGGAGCTTAATTTGTGCTCTTCATATTCCTGGAGGCCATCCATGAATTAAATTTAAGGAATTGGCTCCTTAAATTGAGTTTCAGGAACTGGCAGGCATTCACTGACTTTCATGTAACCTAACCCTCTCATCCCAAATTAAGTTAAAACGGCCCATTTCTTACTCTGTACAGCCAATAATATTAAGGAAGGTACTAGCCAATATCTCTTCTGTATCTGCAATAAATAAATTCAGTGTTTTTTACATCTTCCATGTAATATTTCAAGTCATGTCAAAGTGTAAAGGCACTGTAACTGCTAAAGAATTGAACAACATCAACTATGATTAAGTACAGGATAATATATCCCATTCTTGATAGTAGGTGCTATATTCAACAAAACTCAAAATATTATCTGGAACATCTTTCTCAATATTTCAAAATAAAAGTTTTCATGTGAAATAACAAGGCCTCAGTGGCAACTGCATATGCAGCAGCAGTGCACTGAGAAGAAAACATACTTAATGCCTAAGGCATCAAGTATGTCAAAACAGCCCATTTCTTCCTCTGTACAGCCTATGATACTAAGGAAGGTACTAGCCAATACCTCGTCTGTATGTGCAATAAATAAATTCAGTGTTTATTACATCTTCCATGTAATATTTCAAGTCATGTCAAAGTGTAATGGTATCTGCTAAAGAATTGAACAACATCAACTATGATAAAGTACAGGATAATAAATCCTATTCTTGATAGTGGGTGCTGTATTCAACAAATCTCAAAATATAATCTGGAACATCTTTCTGAATATTTCAAAGTTAAAGTTTTCATGTGAATTAACAAGGCCTCAGTGGCAACTGCATATGCAGCAGCAGTGCACTGAGCTAAATGCTAAAGTCAGATTACTAACATCCACATCCATAATGATTTTGTTAACAGTGATTGTGCAGTGTTCCATGTAAATAAATAATATAGGCTACTTGTCAGCTTTAAGTTTCCAACTGTTTCATCTCTATAGACATAACTAAATTAAGATACAGCAATGTGATCTTGCAATCACATTGCTGTACATCCCCTCTAATTAACACTCAGTGCTGTTGACACACTCCAGTGGCTCATAATGTTGAGGTGAGGTGGGAGTGGCCAAGTTGTGACAAGGCAATAGGAGCATATTTATGAAAGAGGGTTCAGTGATCCTGCAGTGTGTGGCACTGTCTGTTGTGTGAGAGGATATGAACCCACAGAAGAAACACTGGATGGTGACACTTCAAGAAGTTTTCTACCCTGCTCTGGCAGTGGTGGGCATCCCCTGTAAGTACATCAAAACTCACTGTTAGAGCTGTTGGCTGATTTTGTCAAAAACTATTTTATGTCATCTAAAATGTTCATTTAATGGATTATTATGATAGACTTGCATTTGAGACTTAAGATGCTGCAACTGACACAAATCCTCTCCTCAGCCAACACCATCACCTTTCTGATCATATGGAGGAGGGGCTGCATGCTCTCCAGGTCCAGCACCTTCTATCTGATGGCCATGTCTGTGGCTGACAACCTTGTTCTGATCTTCATTGTTATTCTTGAGCTTTCTGTGAAGTACCACCAGCAGGAGCCGTTTTGGAGTTACGATCCATGGTGCAGCCTGAGGGACATTTTTAACTATGGGGCCTATAACGCCTCAACGTGGCTGGTGGTCGTGTTTACGGTTGAACGCTTTGTCGCCATCCATACATGGAAAATGAAAACTAAAATCTGCACACCAAGATGTGCAGCATGGACTATCACAGCTGTGTTCTTGTTCAGTCATCTTTTTGCCGTACCCTACTACTGGTCTAATGCCTCAGTGTATGTGAACAACCAGACCTTGTGTGTGTACGACACAGAGGTCCCACCTCAGTTTATTCACACCCTAGTTTGGTTTCAAACATTGCAGGCCTATATAATCCCCTTCCTCATCATCCTCACACTTAATGGGCTGACTCTGCGCCTCATCTCTCTCAGTAATCGGGTTCATATCACTTTGGATTTGACTTCCAGGGTCAACAAAGTCACACCCCTGCTGCGCTCCAGGAAGAGAAAATCTGTGGTGCTTTTAGTAACTGTGTCCATGACGTTCTTGCTGCTGTCTGTCACCCGTGCAATAACTCAGATCATCCTGCGCACAACTCACATGTACACTTTTGATCGTAATGATTACAGCCTTCAGATAAATATAGCAGCGGACACTGGCACCATGCTGAGCCTTAGCAATGCTGCTGCTAACATGTACCTGTATGTCTGCACCCAGTCCAAGTTTCGCCAAGAGTTCTTAACTTGTGTCAGACAAGTGTCGTCCTACTGCAAAGCAAAGCTCTAGAAACCTCTGCTTTGTTAACACAATTACTGACATTGCCATTGAGGAAATTTGCACAGGTGTACTCTCCTGGTGTGGGTTGATTATGGCCATCATAATCAGTAATGCCTTTCTCAGCAGACAACAAGACCTTTAATGTGAGTCCATAAAACACAGTTTAATCATCTTTATTACTATGTTTTACTCAACCAGTTCCTGTGTCAAATGGAGGTCTTGCGTCCGCGTTTGCAATCCTGACACACATCTGCACTGTGTATGTTTCAGATTTAATTTCCTGTAATTAGTTTCTAGACTCTGAGCAAACAAACAAAAAGGCTTCTTCATATAATTTTACTACAAAAAGTGTAAAGCCTGTTGGCACAGACAGGTAGCATAATGAATGTGTATCTGACTTGAATATCTTTAATTAACAACATGTTTACATATTTAAACTTAAAAGGCTATGAGGTTTTGGGCTTTTAATTTCTTATGTGCGCAAAGTAGTTTTAATATTTAAGTGTATGTTTCTATTTGACTTCCAATCTTATTTTAACTGTGAAACCAGGTATGCAATAAGGGATATACAAATAAATTTCAGTCAGTTATTGTCTCTGAATGTCACAGAAAAAAACACACTACCACTGTACCTTTTCACAGTACTGCTGCTTTCCCCAAAGATGCTGCGAACAGAAAAGCAAACTTATTATCTAGGCAGTAATTTCCCTAAAACCAAATTTAAAATTGGAGGAGGCACAAAAAACATTAGTAAAAAGTATAAAGAATTCATTGATGTCTGTTGATGTCATGATGACTTACAAGCACATGTCAGAGGGCTCACTCAATAGCTGCTTCATGGAGAGGAACAGTTTTTAATTACACTTGGTCGGAAGGTTGTTCCAAGCATCTCGGACAACTGTCTCTTCATGTGATCCCAGACTGGAGATCAGGGCTGTCTGAGGGCAACTACATCTGTTGGGGGGTCTCCACGCACTTTTTGTCTCTGCAGGTTATTCCTTTTGATGGTTGTTTCACATGCATGCATGTGTCTTTAATGGAAAATAATTTAAAACATCTCAAATGAGATTATATATGTAAACACACCAGCTGTCTTTAGTTCAATTATAGTCTCTGATACCTGGAAGCAGTCTACAGACTCAGAAGACTTTACGTACTCCGGTCTCCTCTCTGCTGGAGTACACTGTCTGAAGATTGAGAAGATACAGGGAGACTTAAGTAAGAAAATTAACCTAAATGTGTCAGATTGAAGTGAGGAGCACAAACAAATTATATTAAAAACTAAGATGGATATTTTTTTACCCATCTATCCACCAACGACAACTTTAGGCAAATGATAGACACAAATTCCACTGGTTTCCACCACAGCAACATCCTTAAACAGGCATCGTGATAACGAAAACCAATTTGAAGACTGGAAGAAGATCACTCATTACGGAGACCAGACCACAACATAACTGAGGCTGTATAATTATAGCCTGTTGTTGAGTCGATTACTTAGGAAAAAGAAATTGGCATAAACAAGTAAAATCAAATGAAGACTTAGCAAATTCTGTGACTGAATTGGCCACAGTAGAATTAACTTTTCCACTGGTGTGGTAAACTCACCGAAGGAAGTCACCACAGTTTTTAAGCCCAAGAACTCACACCACACTAAACACACACTAAATATTTGAAACATGGTTTTGTTATTGACTTATAAAATCCACATCTCTTTGTGTTTATTGAAGTTAGGTTAATTGCTTGACTCAGGCCTGAAAGTGGGTATATAACAGCAGTTCCCATGACCTTAACACCATAGAGACGTTGTACCAGGCCCCTGACACACAACTGTTTCAGTGAACCAGCTCTGCTTGAACATGGAAATTCAGGTTAGAAATTACTGCGTGGAGGCGTCACACTGGGTTGAAGGCACAGACCATGACCCTCAATATCCAAGGTCTGCATCCAGCTGGGGACCTCTGTGTATGTTATTCTTGTCTCTCCCCTCATGTCATGATGTTTCTCCACTGTCACTGTATATGGTGCTATGCAAATATTTGTGATTGATTTTAGATGTTAAAAATGATGGACTTCCTTTTTTAGTTTTATTTTTGTTGATGGACATGTTTATTCATATTTAAGGCCATCTTCTGAAATGTTTTCTGACTAAAAATATTAAACTTCTACCTAGTTAAATAGCATTTAATTAGGTTTGACAAGACTGATGTTTATCCTGTCAGCTCTGCCTATTATTGCTGTGACTTGTCAAATGACCTGGCTGTTATTGTTTTTATTCACTTATTCGTCCACCTATTATTAGTCAATATTACTCATTCATTTTAATGTTATTAGTTGTTATTTTCCCTTTTATTGCCATGGTTTACATCTCAGTTGCTTGGTTTTTGATGGTTTCTCTTGTGATCTACCTAATCAGTGTTTGAATGTTTAAAACTTGAATGGTTTTCTCCTCTCCTTCTCTTTCACCGTCAGAAACCAAGCACCTGCTGGTGAAATGATCTGTGTTGACTGACCCTCATTAATTTTTCTCTGAGATATCTTTTGGAATCAAATCAAATCATTAAAACAATAATGACATCAGTCATCAATCTCTGGAAGCTGACAGCGAATCACCTTTATTACATGTTGTGTTTACACACAGTAAAGCAGCTTTAAAGCTTTGAAGACAATAAGCAGCTGGTGTAGCAGGTAGCAATGCTACTTCTTCTTGCCACCTTTTAGAGCTTTGTCTAGTCCTTGGATGTACTTGCGAGGGATTTGATAATGATCTGAAATTGAAATAAAAGATTAGAGAAACTGAATTTATTTGCACAAATTAAGCAATTCAGAGAAATAATTGAGATAAAATATGAGAATGATATTTGAAGTATTATTAAATTTCAAACCTAACAGCAAACTGCCAGCTTGGTGAATCTGGTTGCCTTGGATCTGAACCAGGACTCGATCTTTGGCCCCTGGGATGGGCTGTAAGACGGTACTGGCCTGGACTCTGTGCTGCAAAGCTATGGCCACGGCTGCAGGATCCAGACAGTACACTTCCAGGTTCTTTATCAGAGTCACCTAGAGATAGTACATGGACACAATTACTTATCAATCAATTAATTGAACTTCCTGCAGATACACCTGTATAAGGTCATTTCATAACAACTCAGGGATTTTCTTTAAAAACAAACAACAACAAAAAAAAACTTTTTAGATTCATTGTACTTTTTTGTTTGGTGTAATTTCATGATTTCTTTTTCCAATTCCTTATACTTGCTTTCTAGATCTAGTACTATGATGCTGCCCCCTAAATGTTTGCTGATTACACACATGGATAATGGCCTGAGAAATTTCCTTGGGCTGCATCTTGGATCAGAAAGCTGCAATTTTCTGTGAAATCCAAAAGAATCATAGCTTTATTTTTGTGTCTGTTCTCTTTTAACTGAACCAAGCATGATGAATTGCTCATTACAATAAAATCACAACCTGTCAGTTTATTCAATTTGTCAGCCAGTGCTTTTTAATGAAATCTTAAAAGCTGCTACTTGAAGGTTGGTTCTGTTAGTTGTAATCCACATCTTATATTTTACATTGACATCTAAAACACTGAATGGGCCTAAAATATGTTTTTTTGAGTGCTTCTGCAAAGAATCTGATCCAGGATAATTAGGACATCTGTGCAACATGCATTTGTTGTCAGTTGAGCGCACAAGCTTCTGCATTGATTCCTCACAAGTGTTGATGTTGTGTGACAGCACTGGGGGTCACACGGCTTTACATTCCTGACTTTCAGATGAATCGTGCATTCAGAGGTCTTGAGAGGAAAAAATATTTGGTACAGTAATTCAGATTCATGAGAACGATGCAGTTATCTCTGTGTTTACCCTTTACCATTACACACTTTGAATCTTTTGCCTGGAACATAAACCTGGAACACCTGCCAGCATAAATTTGAATTATTGTGCAGTTTTGGCAATTTGCCAGCTTGATGGTTCTAAATTAAACATGTGGTCTTGCTTTTAGCATGAAGAAATGCAGATTCTCTCAGATTTTCTGCACTGAAATACATTGAGCAATTTCTTGTGAAACAGCTTGTTGTAATTCAAAACATTATGTCCCCATAGCAGACATTAGGTTTCATCTCTGTCTGCTTCAAATGCCGGTGTGTATGATATGCTTTGTTTATACTCGTCTGTTTATCCACATCAGTTTCTTTTTTCACAGTGAATGGTGAGTCCGTGATAGTTCAGTTATTTTTGAAGTGGGGTTGTACAAGGCACAATTGGCCACTAAATATAATATCTGCAGTAGAAAGGCAGTGCTGTCATTTCAGTTTTAGACGAGGTATGGCAAGGATGAACCCCTCCCGGGGGGGTGTCCAGGTGGGATGGCCCCCTAGGCCGAAATCTTTTGAGCATTGTAAATTTAAATGCAGCAATCTGGTGCGATTTGAGAGCAAAGTCAAGAAGCTTTAGACTATAAATTATCACTATCAATGCTATGGACTGGACGATACTCAATTTCTCAACACAGGGGTTCTCAATATAACTTTTTTCTTTTACCAGGAGAGACACTCTAATATTATACCGGTCTCTTTTCAAATGGCGATTTCCATTCCAACACAACTCAGAGTCAAAGGCATCATTGACCGTCAGTTTAAGGATTACAATTTATCTGCTAAATGGTCTACAGCATATTTATGGCAAATTCACCAGCGTTAGATCAACAACACAGTAAGTAGCCCCAATGTCCTGCTTCCACAGCATTATGATTTCCCCACATGGGCTACTGTACATTCAAATATGACGCTGATTTTATAAAATCGTTCAATTGAACTTTCCACAAAGATTTTTAACAAGTATTTTCTTGTTAAAATCAATCTGTGAATGATCTCTGAAGACAAATGAATCAGTGTTTGTTATTTGAAGTTTATCCACTTCATAAAAGGTGTCTCTAACCTCTCCTAATTGCCATTTCTTTTGTGTCAACAAATGATTGCCAACATGAGTTTATTCACTGCTGCTCTACATGTTTCTACAGTAAGAACAGCAATGTTTACCACAGCAAAGTTGCAATAAACTCAATATCTGGAAACAAATTAAAATTTTCACTAAAATCAAGCTGAATGAGTGATTCCTCCTGTTGCTGCTGTGATTCACTACATTCAGGTAGCCAAATGTTAGACAGGGACTTGGGACTGATTTGTCTCAGCTAGAAGTTTTTGAGATTTGTGGCAAGATAAACAGGGTCCACAGACAGCTGTCATTAGCTTGTTCTTAACAAGCAGACTGCAACAGAGTGTGTGCGTGTTTTTTACACACAACTTTACAGTGAAATTGACTCCCTGAAATAGTAAACTATTAGACTCTGGCAGGGGACTTCAGTAGAGGGGGTGGTCCTTCAGCGTGAAGGACACATCTAAATGTGATCAAATCTGAAATGAAATATCAATCTGTCTTTCAACTTGGGTGCATTCACAGCTCCACTTGAGACTGGATCCCCTGAGATGGATGGTAATACAAGGTGTGAACAGGACCAGATGTCTCTAACATCAGTCTGTCAGATCAAATTCAAAGGACTCAACAGCTACCAAATGGTTCACCAGGAATCTTTGTGCAGACATAACTGTATCTAGGAGGATGAAGCCTTATGTCTGGGGTGACCCCCTGACTTCTCCTGAGGCTTCACAACAACTGGCAGTGAACTTTAAACTTTCCAACATATATAATAAATTTAAAAACACCACACAGCTATTCAGAGGACTATAAAAGATTGTATCTTAAGTTGTCACCTTCTTATTGGAGCCTCGAGAAGCCACAGAGATGTCTATGAGCTCGATGTGTCCCTTCTTTATTATGGGTGTTTGCCCGGGGAACACAACTTGGTAACACTCCTGCATTCTTCGCATTGTCCTGTGAAAATGACGTTTATATGACAGAAACAGAGTCTGATTAACCTGCTACGACCTTTGCTAGATCATAGACTGTAAAGATTATAACCATGTTGAGCATTTGCATGTTGGCTCAAGTAGTTATGAAAGTATTCAAAGACTGAGCAATGGGTAACGGCAACATTTTTGTTTCATATTTTGCATGGTTACTTAAAAAAGGAGAAATAAAATAATAAGATTCAATCTTAACCTGCTGAAGAGGTCATCCCACTTGAGAGACTCCACCTCCTGATACTCTGATTTCTCCAGCAAGCAGTCACAGAGAGTCGGGTTGATGGTCACATAACTGTGCGAGAAGAAATGTCATGAAGTCAACATAGCACAAAGTTGATGCATAGGACTCGACAGGAAACACACTGCCTTTTTTAACATATGCCAGGTCAATGGATTTTATTTAATATCTTTTATCGTTCATTATCAAATTGCTTCACATGTTGATGCCCAAATTTCTATGACCTAAAAAGAAACATGCAATGTCTCGTCGGTTTCAGAGTCACATTTAAGCATTTTAGTCAATTATAACAACATCACATGGCCTGGGGGCATCTCCATGTGTCTGCAGTGGGTATTAGTCTTCCCTTTTACCACTGTATCGAGTAATGGAAAACCCCACAGGGTGGCTACATCTGAACCCCAGCTTGAGTATGTCAAGAATGGAATTTTCCTTTCCTTTCTCCTACATCAGCTGACAGACAGAAATTGATCATAAATTCAAATCTATAAAATCCTTCTTAAAGCTTTCCGCTGCAAAACTTCTTAACACTGAGACAAACATGGAATACAATGAAACTGTCAATTCTTACAACACGCTCTGATCTGTTATTTTCAATAATATACTCAAACACAATTAAAGCCACTCCTTACTTTTTATTATTTTCATCCACCAGTTCATTCTTCTTCACATATTCAGTGATAATACTTCTCACTTCAGCAGGCTGCAGAATTACTCCTTTCCTGCAGGGAACCAAAGCACAAGAATAAATGTGAAAACATGAGAAATTCATCAAAGCATCTTCAGCTTAACAGACATTAAATATATTTTTTTAACTCTACCCCAGCTCAAAAATAAAAACCTTGAAACAGACTATTTATATATTATATATATTTGTATTAATCTGCTTTTCAATTTCATGTTAATTTGTAAAAGGGACAGGGGCAGATTTCATCCCAGTCGTGGAGCAAAGGAACAGCTGTTCACTCTTGCAGGTATCTTGGAGGCTGCCTGGGAGTATGCCCATCCAGTGTTCATGTGGGGAAGTCACCCCTCAGGGCGATCCAATCCCTGTATTCCTAAAGCAGGAACTGTGTTTGGATTCTCTGCAGTAAGTCGGGTGCATTCCTGGTGTGTTGGTCTCTGCCAGGGCTGTGCCTTACCACCAATGCTGTTTTTGATCTTCAGCACTCACTGGATCGGTTCTCAGCAGGAAACCGGTGGACTGACTATGAGTGAGGGAACACTGGAGCGTGAGATTGGCTGGAAGACGGCGCAGCGGGAGCGGCATTGCAATCACTGTACCGTGCTGTTGAGGCATAAAAAGAGCTGAGCGAAAGGCAAAGATCTCTATCTACCGGTCAGTCTTCATTCCTACCCTCACCAATGGTCTTGAGTGATGGGCCATGACCAAATGAATGAGGCCACAGGGCAGAGTACTAGATGAAGAGATTATATCTCCAGCCTGGCCTGGGAATGCTTTGGGATCCCCCAGTCAGAGCTGGCCAATGTTGCCTGGAAAAGGGAAGGCTGGGGCTCATGGGTGGATCTGCTGCCCCTGCAAGCCAATCTTGGGTAGGCGGTTGAAGATAGATGGATGGTTGGATGGATGGATGGATGGATGGATGGATGGATATCTCTGTATATGCAAACATTTGTAATTTCAACAATTTACCCACTGGATAAGAGATGTCTGACTTAGTCACTTGGTGTATGCTATCATGAAATGACATTGATGAGAGTATCATTTCCTGGCACTGTGTTTCTTATTATGGAGCAAACCAAATAAATCATGCTATCAAACTGACACTACAATTGCTGCTGCTGAGCTAACATGCAGAGAAGACGAGATGGTCCATAACCAGGTCTGGACAGCTCCAGTTTTAGGGGCCTGTTTTGTTCATGATGATGAACGTCATAAGCCACTTTCTCATAACAATCCCTCAAAATTTGTAGATGCGATAACTTGCAGCTGTGAGTAACGTAACTGATTTAGCAATATCAGAAATAACAGAGAAAAAAAAAAAGAGTGCCTATTCTTAAGGGAGTAGTAAATGAGTGGACTGGTTTTGGGAAATGTTTATGATTACTAATTTTGTGACATGTGTCTTGGGAATATTGTGTTATACCCTTTCAAGAAGGTCAGAGGTTGATGTCAGTGGCAGGTTAAACCCTACCGCAGCTGGTGAGGATTTAGTGTCTCACCGAGGTAAAGCTGAAACTTGTGGATGTACACACAAGGTTCAGTGCTCTCTGCTACATCCCCATGCTGTTAGAAGGGAAGTAAAAGGGCACACACTCGCTTGCACACACACACACCACCTCTTGTTTGCATCCAAAAAGAGAGGCTCCAGCCGAGCAGGGACAGAGTATAAAGTCGTGATCTCTGGAGGATGATATGGAGCCTCTTCCTCTTCCTCTTCCCCTCCACCGCTCCTCTCCTCAGGAAGGTTGAAGGAACGCAGTCTAGGAAGAGTTTAAGTTGTACAAAAGGGGAAGCACAGGATTATTCAGGCTGAAGGTGGGTGGGCTGTGCATTTGAATGTCACCCAAGGATTTCTTTAAATTAAAGCAGGGCTTGGCTCACTCTGGGTTTTTCCAGTCCACCTCAACAATGCTCTCCACCCCTTTCGTCAGTTCTTTCACTCGCACAAGATTGTGCTGCTGCTCCATGGTCTGAAGAAACTTTGACAGCTGTTGGAAGAAAAAGTGAACAGATTTACTGAGGGAGTTGTAAAGTACTCCATTTGTGCATAAAGGTTATAATCTGGATAATGGGTATACCTTTTTAAAGCTGGATTTCTTGATGTCCAGTTGTTTTCCATTTGGGCTGAGAAAAAAGAAAATATTTTCAGTACTGAATTCATTTCTCCCTGAGCACATCTTAAAAGATGATCTGTAGTTTACCAGCAGGAGAACATGTGGTTGCGGAGAAATGTACTTGTCAGCAGAGGGAGCTCTGACTTCTTCACCTTGCTCTTTAGAGCATGCAGGAAACACTGCACCAGCAGGGCATCCATCATCTCTGAAAAATTAAGAGTCACACTGAAGTCACATCCGTTTCCCTCACAACAAGCTCCAATCTTGTCACATCATCAACTTATTTTCCAGTTCATACAAAAAAACAACAACAAAAAAACAATAACCACATTGACCATTTGACCATTTAATATGTGAATGTGTGAAAACTGGAATTGAATCAGATATGACAGAAATGATTCAACTTAACTTCAGTTTTATGAAAAGCAGATTGATGGTCATTATTTCAAAGTTCTTTTTAAATTAATTTTTAATAAACATAATGTGAGATATGACTAAATCTGGTACCTTGTGGTGTTTTCTGATCGCCTTCGTTCTCCTCCTCTTCATTGCCCTTTTCACCTTCCTCTTCCTTCTGTTCAGCCAATTTCAGCTCTTCAGTACCAGCGCAGACCTGATCTGTGACCGTTTCACCGGCGCTCTGTTCCTCCTCTACATGCCTCTCAACCTCCTCCTCCTCCTCCTCCAGATCATCCACACATTCATCTCCATTCGCCTCTTTTTCTTCATCCTCTGCATCCGGTAAAGAGGGAGGACATGACTTGTCTCCAAAAGCCCTAAAAAACAGATACAACAAACCACGTAACAACATGTGCGATGGTTGTAGAGACGTGCAACTTGGCCTCTATAATTCATTACACTGACACATTTTCCTGAGAATGATTGAATATAATAACAATGGGAATTAAAGCTGCTTTGCGGGAGTGGTGAGGGCCAGGCAATATTGGACAAATTTAGTCAAATCTGAGTAACAAAAGACAACAAGAACATTGGCATTCCAGTGTCCATTCTGCCTTCGCTGAGGCTTGAACTTACAAACTAACTCATTGAGCTAATTGGCTAGAGGTGAGACCTGGTGTGGCTTCACAAATGAACTAAGCCAATCACCAGGGTGACAGCAGCTGTCAAGGCAGATTTCAAAAATTGTCAAAATGTCAAAAATTCTGTTATCAAGAAAAAAATCTGATAATACATATATTGCATCTTGACAGCATGGAGATGTTGGTGAGTTGTTTTTAGGTGTTTTGCTTCATAAGTGAAAATCTGATGTTTTAGACTGTCATTTTTACATTGACTCCAACTGTCCCCATGAGAGCAGAAATTCAAAATGTTTTCAAAAATTTTGAGATACAATTCTTATATTTGCCAAACTTCATCAACCACGACTCCAAAATATTGTCCATTTTTTTCAGGAAGATTGAAAACGTATTTATCAAGAATTGGCTGGTATACGTTTACAGTACTTTTTACAGTCAAACGTTTTCATGCACTGTAGGCTCAATTTTTCAAAAATTAAAAATCTGGGTGTTAACTTTGCATCTGAAGAAGAAGACTGGGGAAAACAATAGGGTCCAGCAGCTTAGGCTGAATGGCCCATAAAAATGATGTGGAGTATTTTGATAAATAAGACAGAAGTGTTGCAACTTAACTTGTGAAGGACAGAGAAACATTTGTGGAAGCTCAGCCAAGGAGAACAGAAACAAACAATACACGTTAACATTGTAAAATCCTCCAAATTATCATCTTCATCAAAGTAAATAAAACAATACACAACTCATTAAAACTCACAAGGGAGGCATGTAAAACAGAAATGGGAGAGGGAAAGAAATCCAGTCCTAAATGAAGAAGACTGGGAACATTTATGTGAGATACAATGGAAAACTTCAAATTCAACACTATGGAGAGAGATTTGCTGGAAAAACCTTATTAGATTTTTCATCATTCCAGCTCCAAAAAGTGACTATACCAGTTCAGCTATATGCTGGACACAATGTGGGTGCCTCGAGGCAAATCATTTTCACATATTCTGGTCTTGTTCAATATTGTTCCCTTTCTGGCAGGAGGTCTTTAAAATTTTGCAAAAAGTATTCCAGACAGACATCCCGTTTGAGTTTGTATCATTATACTTAGGAGTTCTAACATCAGAAAATATCTCCTTTAATGACAAATATTTATTTCAGATTTTAAGTGCTCCTGGTCGGAAAGCCATGGAAAGAATTACGTTCACAATAAGACTACAACAAGGTCTGTTTTTGAAAAGATGGGAAAGATGGATTGGGTATGTCACAGCGGTTAGACCATCATTTATCTAAGGCCATGTCTTATGTCCATTTCTTCCCCAGTTGTTTTTCTTTTTAACTCTTTTGAATCTGTGTTTTTTCTTTAATTTTTAATATCACAAACGTGCACCCCAACATACCTGTTCTAGGGAGTTTAGTTCTTAATTTTGTACTGTATAAATTTCATCTTTTGTCTTGCTGAGGGAGGACCAATCATCCTTATTTGTATTGTTGGTAGAGTCACGGGTGTATTGCTGAGTGATTCAGTGGTGATTTACAGATGAGATGAGAGTGGTGGATTGTTATGTGGACAAACATGTGAACCAAGGAAAATCCTAATAAAAATAGAATTAAAAAACAACAACAACAAAAAAAACTCACAAGGATGAGGACATTCATCATGGGACCTCACCGCCTGACCACATGTGTGTGAGGATTGCATTGGGTACCAATCCAATACATCAAATCACGTTTACCTCAGTTGTTACAAGTAACAATATGCTTATTACTGGGATTAAACTGAAGGGACCTGAAGAGAGGTTGAAATAGTAAACCTTTTTTCAGTAACAGAGAGGTTTGAAGTAACACATTTATCAAACAATGCAGATAAGGAGAAAACATTTAATCTCAAACCAAAGGCTGACGAGATGATGAAATAGCTGAGAATTGTATTGCTATTTTGTTAAACATGTTGATTTAAACTACACTATTTTAAGTTTGAAGATAGGTTTTATGTAATTTGAAGTTCATTTAAACATCTAGCCCTTTATTCAAACCAGTGCAGAGGATGGAAGCTACTCACCAGAGATTATCCATGTATGTGTGGAGAACGTGCACTCCTCTTCCCTTCATACCCGAACTGAGCATCTCTGCACTGGACACTACAGCTGTGCCGACTGCAACAGGAGCTCTACAATCAACCAGGAGAACAGCGGTGCGCTTATTTCTGAGAGGAACGTGTCAGAGGTCTTTCCAAATCTTTTACTGCAGCTTACCTATTGTTCACTAGTGTAACAGAACAGCAGTCGCCCCGTTTCACATCTGGGAGGCCACTTGAGGGCATCACTACGCCTGGCAGCATGAGATCTTTGGGAAAAACAGTGTTTGTCAATCTAAATATACAGTATTAGACATCCGTCCAGGTTTTGATCTTGAGAAAAAGGAGTGTACCTGCCCCTCCAATCAGCTTCTGAAGCACAGGAGGCCATGTCCTGAATGTTAGCAGGAGAGCAGGGTAGCGCCAAAGAACATATACTAAAAAAAATATATAACACAGTTGAGTTAAAATAAGACACTTGAGGAATCCTATGTCATCAAAGCAACTCATCCAAGTCAGTGTAACTCAACAGCCTGGTTGTTACCTGTGGGATAAAGTCTTTTCTCCAGTTCAAAGAACAGTGGATTTTTATGAAGAACATAAAGTGTCACAGCTTCTCCTTTATGTGCGTAGATCTTCACTACATTTATTTCCTCTTTGTTGGGGACGAGCTCTGACAGCTCATCAGCGGAGAGTGAAGGAAAGGCTGTGGATATGTCAGCTTTGAGCTTTCTCCTAAAGACAGCAACAAAAACACCTTATTCAGTGGGTAACGTCACACTTGTAATACCTTCTTCACACTTTCTGGCCACATCGTAACCTGTGAACTTCTCCAGACTGAACGGCAACTGATTGAACTGTGTCTCCTGATGAACACTGACTGATCTGTGAACAGGATTTGGCCACTAAACCGCAATTCATCCTGGGTCTGCAGCAGTTAGCCTAAGTCAATCAAAACAAAATTTATTAGCAACCAATTTGATAACATAGCGCTGATTCAATTACTGGCAGAAATGCCTGAGACAGGATGGAGCCAGGAGCTGGGACACTGTAAATGTTTATTTTTCAAATAATAAATTAAGCAAAAAATAAGTGACAGATTAACTAATGATAATAATAACCCATGATTGCAGCCCTAAAGCTTCCCATTAGATACTAGACATTCTCAAATACACATCAAATGTCAGTATGTCTTAAATTTCTGTGCAAACTCTTGCTGGTGCTGGAACACAATTACTGCAGGAGCACAATGCTTTACTCAGCTCCACACTGACCCACTTCAAGCTAATGAGCTGACCTCTTTCACCTCAGTCCAGATGCTGGGATTTACAGGAGGGCCAACATAGTTAAACACAGACTCGTTGGATCTGGATCTGACGAACATGACGTTTACGAGCAGCACACTGGGGGCAGCAGGTGAGCTCTTCTACCTCGGTAGCTTTTTCAACATTTACAGGAGTTCCCAGTGTGAGTGTGAAGGAAAAAACCACGGGGGAACAAATAGCTGTGGATAAATATGGCTATCGAGGAAGGTACAGTTGCAGCACCGACTCACCTGTCTGAGCCTTTGATTACGGTGTTGGATTTGACGCGGAACGGTTTGGCAAACATCTTCTCACAAAAATAAACTACAGGGACAGAGTCACCATGTCCGCTCCTCAGACAGCGGAAGTGTTGTCAGTGGTCATATAAATCACAAAACCGCGTCTGTCAACTGTCAAGGAAGTAACAAGCACATTTCTTCTTATTTTGGCTCCAGAGTTATCGCCATAGATCCATGGTTATCGCTGCTCCTCGCTGGGTACGATGGTCCGACACATATTTATTTCCGACTTGAAACGGCACCGCGGCAGCACCACGTCAGTTCCGCAGCGCGTGGGTTAATAGTAAAACAAGATTATTTTATCACTTTATATAAACTGAATTTTAAGATCACTGGTATATATCAACCCCAAAAATCGCCTGGTGTAAATCAGACCCAACTGTGTTCATTTACTCAAATTACAGTATTTCAGTATTTTCACTTGTACTCCACTACTTTTCAGTAATGTACTCGGTGCTTTATTCTTTTGAATTTACAATTTGACTAGTGACTAGTTGTTTTGCGAATTAATATATTTTTTACATAGGTGACAGAACAAATAAAAAGCTCAGAGTCAAAGCTAGAGTCAAATCTAATGAGGGCATTATCATCCACAGACTTAAATTAATGTAAATGTTTGTTTACAGAAATTAAGGGAGCATAAAAGCAGAGGTAAATAAGAACAAACAGTACAAACTAACTATTGTTCTTTAAAAAAACGGATTATAAAAACTGTGCACACCACTAACTGAAGGGCTCAGACCATTTTGTGACTTCTAGACAAGAAGTTAGTCTTTGAAGTTAACTCTGTAGCTATGTGAGAGCTGGACTCATGTGCTTTCGTTTAAGTTTTACCAGGAACCTGGGGGAGCAGCAGAATCTGAATAAACTGTCTAATCATCTGGTGAACCAGTGAGGAGAGCCTTGCAATTGGGAACTCTGGAGGAAGCTGTGAATCTATGTAGGCCTGCATTTGCCCTGCTGAAGAGAGTTACATTTGAATGGTGGTGTGTTCACTTCCAGATAGGATATTTGAACAATAGCTACATTTAACAAAGTGACTATAGTGAATCCTTGAACTGAACCAAATGAAGTGATTCAGGCTGACAAAGTGAGCCGTGACCTCCACTAACACGTGAAAGACGCACATTTATCAGAAATAAATCTGCCTTTATAGACTAAAAAAAAAAAGTGCTGGGAGCATGGTTAGGGGGTGGCAGCAGGGTGGCAGCGGCAGTGCCCCTCAACCACCCCAATCCACGCCCCTGTGCTCCACTGTGGGGCAGAGATGCTGCTTGTGCTTCCTCTATATCGTACCGGAAGTTTGTCCATTTGTTTATCCATTAAATCATTGCTGTAACTCTACTCATTGAGTGATAGCACGCGGTGTGAAGCCCGTGCCAAGGCTGCGTGACAGGAAAGACAGGTGGAGGTCTGAGGACTCTGGACGTGGACAGTGACCCAGCCGGACACCTGTTTGTTTGTTGGAGGACTTGAGCCGACGAGGTGTCCCTGTAGCGGTGGGCTAATATCACACAAGGACAACTAGAGCCAAGTGTGTGGCGTTGTGTGCAACTGAGACCCGAACCAGAGTCCACCTGTTCAGCCCAGTTGTCTCCCTCACGTGCTGCTTCCAGGCTAGATAAGATGTCTAATCAGCACCAGCCGGTTTTTCCGACCCAGCAGCAGCAGCAGCAGCCGCAGCAGCCGCAGCAGCAGCAGCAGTCTAACCTGAACTGTGCCTCCTTCCCACAGTTTATCGTGAAGCCTTTCAACAGCCCTCTTCAGATGAGAAGGAATGTCGTGACAGACCAGTACCAAGTATCAAGTCAGGTTCTCGGGATGGGGATAAATGGCAGAGTGTTGGAAATATTCCACAAAGAGAGTGGAGAAAAGTTTGCACTAAAGGTAAACTCACCAGTGTTTTACAACTTTTATCCACTTAATTAGGGATTTGCTTGGGGGGGGCTCATGGGATCTTACAAAATCCTGCAACTCTAAACAATATCATTTTTCATCATTTTTTCAATTATTTATATTATTAAGAGCCACAAATAACTAATCCTACTGTTCCCTGGATTAGGTAGGTAATATAGGATAGGAATAGGATCCATGGTTATAGCCTTTAGTAATGTTTCACAGTCAAGTAAAATAAAAAAATACTCAAATATTCAATATTCTAAACATAATACCTCCTCTATTCCTCACCTGATTCTGTGCATTAGTAATATGTTAAGACAAGACTTATTTGGCCCCCTATAAAAACATCAAATGTCTCAGGTCATGTGAAGTATCCTACAGCTTTGAAGCTGAGAACACCAGCTTCTTGGAATATTTTGCAAGATATCTTCACTTTATTATAAAATCTTCCAAAACCTATTAAATCCTTTTCTTCTTATGTAAAAGCTTTTTTTTCAGTGTGTTTATATACAAACCACAGGAACCCAATTGTTTTCAGATGATCTTTTTAAGGAAACCTGTTATGACATGACATGATCTGGGAGGGGAATTAATATGGAGTGACCCAAATGCAGTGAGCAAGGACAATTAATGCTTTCTTTACCAGATATAAACAGATTTAGTTATTCTTTGATTGTGTTAAGTAAATAGTGAAGTAAATTTCCCCAGAGACAGGAGGGCATGTTGTAGTGTTTAAGTACCCAACCTCCTCTAGTTAAGTCATAGATATTTGATTTTGGTTCATGTCAAGTCATGTGTTTGAGGTAATTCAGAGGATGTTTTTGTATTTTTCAGAGGCGTGTTGCTGATCTTTAGCTGACAGCCGCTGGAACCTGTCACATCATCCCTGGCAACTGCAGTTACCTCCATGCAGCCTTGAACATTAAACAGATAATTAAACAACAGGGAGAAAACTCCCTACATGTTGGTTTGATTTGAACCAACTGAGCCAAATTCATTTCACCGACAAACAGTCACAGCTCTATAGACAGTTTATATTTTTTAGCATCTCCTTCATCTTCATGCCAATGTTTAGAGAATGATTTTCTCACAAGTCTTAAAATCTCATGATTTGTGAAAAAGGACTGGCTGTATCCGTAACTTTATGGTAACAACCACAGCCAAACAAACAAAGAGTATGGAAAAGTTGGATTAAGGAGCTTCAAACCACCTGGTTAACAAATGCTTGTTTCTAAACTTTGGTTTTAGAAAAAACTGATTATCCTACACTGTTTCCTCCTTCTACTCCTAGTGGCAGTGACTTATAGCAGGAGATAACCCTACTACATTCCTCTGGGATCAATTGGTCATTCCTGAGGCATGTGTGATGTTTATCCAACTGAACAGAAACTGTTCTGCTTGGTGCATCTGCAGTGACAGGCAGTATTTAGAGTTAGAGTTGAGGGTTCCCAACGTTCAAGAGCCGGAGTCAATGTTGGTGCTCAGATGTGATTTGCATATTTTTTTTCCCGATAGAAACCTGTGATTTTTCTGGCATTCACCTGTTCACGCATAAAAATGGCTCTCTGCAGGGTCTAATTTCTGTTCTGGAGTTTGTAAATTATACATTATCCAGTTGCTCTGTCTTCTGGCCTGACATGTTCAGGTGTCTGGTATGAAAGGGGAGTGTTGAATTTTCCTATCCAAATGCTGCCAGCCAGAAAGAGAGAGGGGAACATGCCTGTGTCTAAAAGTAGCTTCATGTGAGAGGCCTGAGATGACTGAGAGATTATGACGTATGGTGGGGTACAAGGCAGATAGCACACTCTCAGCTTTTATTAGGCTGTGAAGGTGCTTGAAGGAAGAGAAACAAAGTGGAGGAACGAGCAGATGACCTTTTCTTTTGTCCTTTGTTTGGTTAAGACAAACGCTGTGCTTCACCACATATTTATGACTTCAGATGGTTTATTTTTTTATTAAATGAAAAACAAGTGCCTCAAGTGTTAGGCATTTTTATTGAAAAGAAAACACCCGCTTAGCTTGACTATTAACAGTAACAACCTTATTTGGAAAATTTACAGGCTGGGTTTGACTGGACAGACCTGAATACAGTGAACAATACAGTGTCTTCATCCTACATGAGTTGTTAAATGTCCAGTTACAGATGTATCACAGTAAATCTCAGTGTGAGGTCCACTGAAAGAGCCCTGAGAAGAAGACTGTTATTATTTGACATCCTTGAGATTACTACAAATTGATGTAGTGATGAAAGACAATTATTTATTTATTTTTGAGTAAGAGGATTCAGATTATTGTAGGTATAAAATCTTTAAAATATTGTCCACATTCATCTAATAATCCTGATTGATCTTAAACCTAAATAAAAAAGGTATACACAGTATATGCTGAAATTGAGAGAAATTTGTTTAGTCCCCGAAAAGTGCAAACACTCTTTGCAGTTAGTTACTCAGACATCATGTGCAGTCTCTAACCCACAACAGTCAAGTTTAAATGAAAACAGACTGGCCCATATAATAAACCACCTGCTGGTGGTAATAATCAGCGCAGATAAATTGCAACCAGGGCTGCAATTAATTATCATCAAGTAATCTTTGAATTCTTTTCTTGATTAATCATGTCTATAAAATGTTGCAGAAGACCGAGAAGATGTCTTGTATAAGTTCCTCAAGCCCAAACTGACGACTCCAGATGACTCATTTTGTCCTAAGAAACAACCCACATCCTTTAGATATTTAGTTCACTACCATGTAGCAACAGGGAAAGGATCAAGTCTTCACATTTGAAAAACTAGCAAATATTTGGCAATTTCCTTTAAAATGAATAAAACATGTATAAAGTTATCAAAGTAATTCATTTCAGTCAAAGTCATTACCTAATTCAGTAATTGATGAAACAGCTCCATTTGCAGCGGGGGCAAAGTGCTTTATTATCTTTTGTTGCTAGCCAAAATGTTATTTAATTTAGCCATATTCAATAAAAACTAAAATATGATCATGTTACCAGAGAGACCTTGACATGACCAAAGCTGAGCTGAAATCTCACCATGTTTTCTGATTGATTAATTGAAGTTTTTTCCCATCATGTTCCAGATGCTGCAGGACTGTCCAGAGGCCAGACGAGAGGTGGAGCTCCACTGGAGGGTGTCACCCTGCCCCCACATTGTGCCAATCATAGATGTTTATGAGAATATCTACCAGGGCACGAAGTGCCTCCTCGTTGTAATGGAGTGGTGTGTTAGCTAATAATGTTTGTGTGATGGCATATATTGACAAAAGTAGATTTACTCTGGATGTTGTCTGTCTTTGAGTGGCTCGTGTGGCTTGTATTTGTTGCTCTGTGTGGCGATGGAGCCTGCCTCTTTTTTAATAAGCACCAATGGAGGTGAGTAGTTTTCACAACACTCCAGGGCAGTAGGTAATGAAAAGCAGGCAAAGGCTGCTTTGTCTAGAATATAATAAGGCAGGCGTCTACCTTATGATCACATATAACAGCACAATGTACTTGAAGCTGTATATGATACAATTGATATGATGTCATGATTGAATAGTACAAAAGTAAATATCAAGCAGGTCAAACATGTCAATCTGGTAATTTCTGGCTTTTTTTTTTAGACCAAATTCGTCAGAAAAGAGCTGACAGAATAATCAGTTATTAACATAATTGCTTAGTTACAGACTTAAGCAGGATAATATTGTATTTGAAGTCTGCTTTCAACCCCAGAATTAAACACATGGAAGTGATTTTACACTCACTGTTCTATGTCACCATTAGACATTGTGTTCTAGCTGTCACATGTCATCACCTTTTAACTTGGCTGAGCAAAGAGGAAACATACGATGTCAAAGATACATTTACACCGAAAATACTTCTCTTTTTTCACTCTTTAGTATGGATGGGGGTGAGTTGTTCAGCCACATCCAAGACAGAGGAAATCATGCATTTACAGAGAGAGGTAAGAGGACACGATTATTGTTTTCTAAAACATAACCAAGGGAACGTATGTGCTGCTGAATGTACTGTGTGGTACCATCGTGATGTTTTATGTCTTGGCGCCAGTCCATGTTTTTTTTTCCTCTCTGTCTCTCCTCTGCTTCCTTGTCACTCAGAGGCCTCAGACATCATGAAAAGTATCGGAGAAGCCATACTTTTCTTGCATTCCAACAATATTGCTCACAGAGATATTAAGGTAATAGGTCTTTGTCCTTGTGTGTGTGTGTTCTATTATAACAGTTAATAAATATAATTCATGGTACTTGGCAAAGTGCTATATCTCTACTTGAAATGCTTTTTAATTTTTTGACCCTCAGATAAAAATTTCCTAACCCTGCAATTTTTTGTACTCCTACTGCATTATTGCCGTTGCTTCACCGTAATCAAATTTAATAGGAATATGTAGTTTATAACTGGAACAAAATAATCTTGATTTTCTGTTTTCATGTTCTTTGATGGTGCTAAAGTAAACATCTGGATTTGCTTTTTAAACACAAACGAATGCAAATGATTTACACTGTAAATCAGTGTATCTGTCTGTGTCTTCATATTTCTCAGATATCTTGTGTGAGATTTTTCTTGGAGGTACATAGACTGCAAAACATTAAGCAATTTCATGGGTAAAATCCATCCATTTTGTACCGCTCATATAAGGTCGGGTCGCTACAGGTCAAGTAAAGTCCAGACATCCCTCTACCCAGGAATGTCTTCCAGATCCTCCTGGGAGATCGTAAGGCATTTCTGGGCCAAATGAGGAATATAATCTCTCCAGCCTGTTTTGGCCAATTGGCCCTTGACAACTGGACTTTTCAGCCTTCTTGGGAAAGCCTAAGCCAGGGTGCTGGAGAGGAGCTGCTGTCCGATTGTCAAACCTTGGATTTAGGGGATGTGATGCAGTCGACCAGCTCTTTATCCTGGTATGGCTACATCAGGGGCCATGTGCTTTGTGGACTTAGGACCATATCTCTTTATTTAGGAGGTGCTGCGGAAGCACAAAGTTTGGGAATATTGCTTCAAGCTGTCCGATCCCTGTGTAACTGAAGTGAGAGTTGTGTCTGTGTTCTCGACAGGAAGTTAAACACATTCCTTGTTTATAATTTTTCATGGACTGGATCTTAAGGTGCAGCCTGAGGAAGGAGCCTGTCTGGGTGTTGGTGCCTCAGAATTTCCTCTGTACTGTTTGCAGACAATTTGGTTCTCTTGGCTTTATTTGGACTGTGACCTTCAGCATGAACTGGGATGTTTTGCAAGTGCGAAGTGGCTGCGACGAGGCTTAGCTCCTCCAAGTTTAAAGCAATTGACACCTTCTATTGGAAGTCTTCATTCATAACAGCTTGCTATAATTCAAAACATTTTCTTCTCCCATAGCTGGCTTTGTTTCTTTGGCTGGGAGCATTAGATTTCACGGGTGGAAACCCTGTCCACTTTTGCAGAGTCTTCTGAGAGTTTCTGTCCCAAAAGCAAACTGTGAGTCCCTCAGTCATCACACATAGTGGGCAACACTTCTGCCCAGCCTTGATAGACCATCCAGTGCATGTTGTGAGCTCTTTGGTTTGTGTGTTTAACTCTTATCTCAGGCGAGCGACTCTGTTTGTTGTTGTCATGGAAGCTGAAGAACTCACATGACTTTGGAGTTTTTGAAGAAGCTGCATTTCATGGAAACAATCTGTGGCATCATTTGTCAAGTCAGAACTTGAAACGGTTCCTGTCTGCTCCCAACTCAGCCAAACTTGAACATGAACTTTTCCTATATTGTAGTCTTTCTTGTGATAGTTTACTTCTGCTCTCACTCTTTTCCCACTAGAGCAGGGCTTCATGATCTCACTGTTGCACCAAACTGCTTCATGCTGCTATTCATTTTCAACTCATCCACCGAAACCTATTTCAGGTGGGATTACGTAAGACCAGCTCTGGTGTCTTTCAATTCTACTTGTTGAAAATTATAGAAATGAGTTCAGAAAAGTTTGAACATTCTGATGGACTGAGGACTTCAGATTAATATTTTGTCCAGACGCACAGAACAAGATGTTCTACTATGCAACAAACCAAACTCTAATGAACTATGAAAAGAAAAAAAAGTTTGCAAGAGACAAGTCAACATAGACAAATAACAGAATTAAGCCTGTTCCACTAAATAATTGATATTGATATTGATATAATTGGATAAAATAATATCTTTTTTAGGTTAATGTGTTTTTTTCTGTTTCTGTTTCCTATTTTTTGTGGTTGATCAACAGACTTATGTTTTTTAAGATCTTTCTCTCTTTCTTTCTTCTTTCAGCCAGAAAACCTTTTGTACACCTCCAAAAGAGCAGATGCATTACTCAAATTGACTGATTTTGGATTTGCCAAAGAAATCACCACATTAAACTCATTGGCTACACCATGTTTTACCCCCTACTACGTTGGTAAGACCATTTGCCACAGATGTGGTTTCATATTTACTGTACAGATATGAGAATGGTATTGATCTTCTCTCACCTAACTCCTGGCAGAAAGTGAATAAGTGTAGAGCAGCCAGTCCCAGACTGGCCTCAGCTGCCGGATATTTAACATTTAGTGTTTAAATGTCACATCTCAGCTTGGATTCATCTTCATGTAATTCTAAGTGAATTATATGAGTTCCTGTAAAGTCAGGAGGAGCTATGGGCAACCTTAGACCCTCTTCAGTTCATTCTGCAGCATCTCAACGGGATTAAGGCTTGTGCTGTGTCAGGACCACTACAACAGGTGGACTTTCTTAGTTTGAATTCATTATGTGTCAGATTTATTGGATTTATTTTGATGTTAAGGGTTAATGTCTTGCTGCACCAGCCAACCAAACATCTCTACTGAGCTAGAGTAGATGAATAGCATCCTTCACATTATCTTGCATGATACCGTGATGTACTTTATCATAAAATATATTTTCCCTTTGGACATGTTAAGCTGTCCAGGCCCAAAGGCAGCGAAGCCCCATTATTAAAATCTACTTCACCGTTGGGATTATATTTCCATGTTGGTATGCAATGACGTTTTCACCCCATAAATAGTGTTGTAATTCAGAAACTTTCAATATGTCAAGGTGCTCTTTGGCGAACTTCAGGGGGACAGAATTTTTTTCTTTTATTTTTAGAGAGCAGCGGTTTCCTTTGTGATTTCCATGGCAGGACATCATGCTCCATGTGCATTTACACCTGGTATACGTATAAACACAGATGCCCACCAGCTGCAGTGCTTCCTTTTAAGTCTTGATTTGTTATTATGTTATTCTTTGACACATCACTGATCATCCTGTGTTGTGCTTTTGGAGTTATCTTAACCGGATGCCTATTTTTATGGAAAGTGACCACAGAGCTCTCTTCATGTAGATCAGTAATTCTTGATCATAACTAATCTGATATCTCTTGTTTTGCAAAAGTGATTCTTCTTGTGAATAGCAAACTGAAAATGGTTAAGTGTAAGTGTATATATATGAGTGAGAGAGAGTGAGAGTGAGAGTGAGAGTGAGAGAGACTTTTTTTTTGACTGTATCAAGTTTTAAATGACCCGATTTTTAATCATCACATTTTTGCCATATTTCTTTTTCAAATGTTCTTGGCCCGGTTCTTTGGTGCGTTCCCCTGAGGGAACATTACACTTTAAAAGATCTGCAGTTTCCTCCTGGGGAAAATGACTAGACTGATGTGGGTTATGAGAGTTTACATCCTGTGAACCCCATAAACTATACTCAGTTAATGACTTGCTTCTTTGTGTTTTTTTTTCTTTGCAGTCATCTGTCCTATAGATTATATAAGACTTTAAAAGTGAAACAGAAACAATCTCCAGTCCAATTCAGATAATTTCTTTTGACGCTCTGGCAGCTCCAGAAGTTCTTGGTCCAGAGAAGTATGACAGATCCTGTGACATGTGGTCTCTGGGTGTCATCATGTACATCCTGTAAGTGGATCAGTGTGGTGTATTATCTGTAATTTTACTTCATGTCTTTCACACTGAACCATTCCTGTGTGTTTGCTGATGATCATCAGGCATTTCTTTGTATTTCTTTCTGACACAGACTTTGTGGATATCCTCCTTTTTTCTCACATCATGGTCTCGCGATATCCCCGGGTATGAAAAGACGTATATGTAACGGACAATATGAGTTCCCCAACCCGGAGTGGTCTGATGTGTCTGAGGAAGGTGAGAGAGAAGCTTGTCAGAAGTTGTCTTTACTGTACTTTCTGTTTTTCTGTCTTAACTCTGGCATGTCTTTCATTTTCAATTATGTATCATCAATCACAATTTTTAAAAATCTTACTCTGGTTCCAAAACATGCCTGCAAATTTGACATACAGCATGTTTAGCAGATGTCTGTTATCACTTTTGGTATAGATGTCTGTAATAATCAATTCTAAATGATTTTTTATTGGTTTTCTTTGGGAAATGAGCAAAACGTGATCATAACGCATAAAAGTTACTAAACTGAAGTGAACTGAAGTTCATATGTCACCTATTATTTTCATATAAGGCTACCATATAACAAAAAGCAGTCTCATGTCATCTTCTTCAGAAAATGCAAATTTTCTAGTTTTATTTAAGGTGACATGTTTTCATATGAATTAGATTATCTTCTGAAACAGTAACACACCATATTTACAGCTACTGCAGGATAATGGTTGTGATTGTTAGGAGATGAATAATGAAAGATAATGCTGATGATTTCTTGTCTCAGCCAAACAACTGATTCGCCACTTACTGAAAACTGAGCCCACCCAGAGAATGAGCATCACAGAGTTCATGAACCATCCCTGGATTAATGTAAGATGTTCCATGTTGGCTTCAATCTATTTGAGCAACTACTGGTTTAGAGCGATTTTCTTGAGACTTGTTAAACACCGTATTCTCTTAACCCTGTAGCGATCAGTGGAGGTCCCACAAACGCCTCTTCACACCAGCCACGTGCTGCACGAGGAACAAGACGTCTGGGAGACAGTAAAGGTTAGTGCTGGTGATGTTCGCGTATGTAACTTTTTTGCTACCTCTTTTAAAGGTAAAAGCAGCTTTGATGTCGCACAAAAAAGTTTTGTAGCTGTCACAAGATTGATTTTCATTTTTCTGTTGAAAATTGAGAGTTGGTCAAGTAACGGGGGGATAAATTTGACTGTACACAAAGGCTTATAGTTTTTAATTTTGATATTTCATGTCTGAATCTGTTACTAAATCATGAAATCCATGTGAAACTGGATGTGCACATTGACTATCCTCCTTCGTTGTTTTTGGTAAAAGTGATATTTTTGTTGTTGTTGTTGTTGTCATTAGGAGGAAATGACTAATGCCCTGCAAACGATGAGAGTGGATTATGATCAAATAAAAATCAAAACTATTGAAGACTCAACTAATCCTCTCCTCTTGAAGAGAAGAAAGAAAACTAAAAACCCAGCCACACAACCTCCAGGCTAGCGATCTAAAGACTTTTATAAGACATTTAAAAGGTATTTTGTTTCACACAGACACACAAACACACTTGCGTAACATTTTTGAGAAAGAGGAGCTTCAGGAGAACACAAAATGCTTTCAGTGCCTTCGTGATACATTATAGCTGTTTTCATTTCCATGTGTCAACCTCACATGATTTTAATCTCAAAACTGGAAGAGAGGAGATGCAAGGAGCCATTTTGGTAAATGTGCTTTAAGGACTCTTCCAATGCATCTATACTGTTTGTGCACCAAGGCTTATTGTTACGTGCTATCAAATATGTACTGCTTATGATGATAGTTTTTGATATTTCAATATACATGCTCCATACAACCTTGAATTATTTTTTGTTGGCAACTAGTGGGTTATTTCTATGTTGTCCTTTGCACTATAGTTTGTTCTGAGTGCTGAAAACTATTTAAACTGAATTTTTAGCCCTGAGGTTTTCGGGGGTGAGAAAATTTGCCGGTGTCTTTCATACTTGTCCATGAAATGACTCATCTTTAGAAACCACAACTTTTGTTTTGTGTGCCCAAGTAATGTCAGACGCATTTCTCTTTACCAGAGAACAAGAGACTTTTCTTGCCACATTGTTGGTAGCGCAGTGTCTAAAACCTACTTGCCATGTATCGCCATAATCGTGTTTGCTATGCCTGTGAGACAGCTGTCCTAGGTTGCTTCTTCATGCTCATGTAGCATTCATTTTTTCCAAAGCAGTGATATCAAAGCAGTGCATGAAGGCTATTCTGTGAACGCCATGGAAAGAAAAGTGGATGGCTGTAAAAAAAAAAAAAAACATTAGATCAAGGGAGTACTGCAGGGAGAAGTGCAGTGGAAAATGTGGCACTGCACCATTATCCTGTCTGTCTCTTACTCTGGATTAAATACCTTAATATTCTCTGTGGGTTTTGCGTGTTGTTTGATCAGTTTGCTATTCCTCATTAGCATCAAAAATCAAATTAATGTCCAACCAGTCATATGTTTCTAATAAATCAGGGGTATTATTGAATGAATGGGGGAATGGAAAAGTGGCGACAGACTTTTGACTTCAAATGTTCCCCTTAAATCAGGGTTTGCCGTTAGCTTCCTTTTGTTCACAAAGGTCTCAGTGCATTCGCTTATGAGCATAAAGACCGTAGTGAGGTTCCAGGAAAACACTTGACTGCCCGTTGTTTGTTTGTGGCTATGTAAGAAAAACGTATAATTTCCATGACATTTTCAACTAAAGACTAAGGGCCAAGTAGATTTTCCTCAATTAAGTTGCACAATTAATGAAGAAAATCAATTGAAAAGTCTTGAGGTGATGGTGGGAGCCTCAGTGTGAGACCTGGGAATTGATTATCTGCAACCTTTTTTTAATGGAGGGAACACTGGTTCAACTCTAAATGTTTTTAAGAAAACACTGGCTCAACTCTAAATGTCTTTAAGAAAAATGTGAGCATGCCCATCTTAGTGTAAAAACAAACAAACAAATCTGTCTCAAGTTAACAAATTTTTTTCCATTAAAGTCTCTTCCATCAGTAGTTTCCCATTAAATTCAGCCAGGACAAGAAAATTGTTCTAGGTTTACCCTCATGGTACAGCTCACGAGAGTAGAACAGCTCCAGGCTGAAGCTTCATTGTGTAGTAGGCCATGATATAACTGTGACTATACAGGCCCTGCAAGCTGTACTCCGTAATGACTCCCACATTTCATTTGAGTGATTGAATCATGATGTTCTAATCACGAGATAATATTTTCAGCATTTGCATCCTGTTTTAATTTAGATTTTCTCGTAGAGACACACACATAGAAAACAACCATGTCTTACCAGACATAAAATATTAATGTATTTTGTATTAAGTGGATTATCAGGGGATTTTGACAATATGTGATCAGAATTTGATAATAAATCCAACATCAAAATAGTTTTTCTGAAGACTGTAATATTTCCCACTAATTACCACCCCTCTGGATGAGTTGGTGTGAAATGATTTCCATCTATAATTAATGTTGACAGCATGTTTATAATGCAATGATAGGAATAGTTCAGAATAACATCACTAGAGAAAGAAATGAATATTTACTGTTAGATGTTTGGCCTTCCTTTTTATGTGCTGTGACTAAAAATCTGCCAAGCCCTTTGTGTAAAGGAGTCCCATCTGTGTTTCCTCAGGTTCCCTCTCTACTCAAAGGGGATGTAATTGTTTCATGATTAAGGTCCATCACTCACTGTTCGACTTCTATTTTCAAATCAGCATGTTGTTTTGCGTTTTCTGAAAAGAGGGGAAGCAGACCAGGAAAACAAATATAATTCATGACACTCTGTCTCCAATTCCTGCTCTGTGGATGACATGAATGGTGAGGCCCACTCTGAAAACAATCTGCAGGATGTTAATGGCTTTTCTCAGTCTGGCGGCGCCGGTGCAAACATATGGCAACTTTCTCCACAGCTTGAAGACTATAATTGACAAAAGTATAGTGAGTACCTGGAGCATGCAGGAACAGGAGAAAGCAAAGGGGGGAAAAACATGTAAGGAGAATGTGGGAGAGTAAATAACAGGGTATGTCATGCATGTTGGAACATACAAATAGTATGTAATAGGCAAACATGCTGAGACTCCCAGTGTTACATTTTAAACTATAAAAAGCTGCATTGTTTTATATGACAGGAAACACCCTGCTAATTACAGCCTCTAGTCTGGATTGTTAAGTTTTCTATACCATAACCCCCCACCTGCTCTATAACTTCAACAACACAACAATAAACAGCTAGGCAGACCTGAAGTGGCTATAATGATAAGGAATGACACCATCAGAAAAAACAGTTGTTAAAAAGCAGATGTCTGCACCGGGTCACAGATGTGATTGATACTGACATGGCTTGGGGTGATGGAGTGTAGGTTCAACTTGCAAATGGAGAAATGTATGTATCCAATGAAACCGAGTGGCTGGGGCTCCAGCTGTGAGGAGAGGGGGATATTTACTCTTTACCAACAACATACTCTGCTCAGTCTGAGAAAGACACAAGCAACGTGAGCAGGGGAGGAGGGATCGTCTCTGATCAGCCAACAGGTAGGTATACTGTACCTACATTACCTGTAAGAGATGGAGCAAAGGGACCAACATCATTACCAGTCACAGTGTGTTGTTAGCAAATTGTTTCATATTATCTTCGCCCCCCTTTTTCTGGAATCGTGGATTTTGTTAAATGTGACTTCATATTAACTTTAAATCGAATTTTTTCCATCAGTGATCATGCGGACAGAGGTGCTCCTCCTCATTATCGGGATAGTGGATCTGAGCGTCGGGCAGCGCTACAGCCAGTTCCAATGGCTGTCACATCTGCGAGGGCGCCGGTGGCACAACGCCTGGCAGGCCGAGGACATGGACTGCCCTCTGGAATGCGACTGCCCGTCAACCCTCCCCACTGCAATGTACTGTCACGGCCGCAACCTTCAGCATGTTCCCTACGTCCCTTCGCACATAAAGTATGTCTACCTGCAACATAACCAGATCACAGGCATTCAGGATGGAGTGTTTGACAATGCCACCAACTTGGTCTGGGTTGTGTTGTTTCAGAACCAGCTCAACTCAGACAAGATCGGCAAGAACGTCTTTAGCAAGCTGAAGAACCTGGACCGGCTCCTCCTGGATCACAATGAGCTCACCCGTGTGCCCTCTAACTTGCCCAGGTCTATTAGGGATCTCCGACTTGCTCATAACAAGATCTCAAAAATCCTCCCAGATTCGTTTGATGGCATGGCTGACCTCACTACCCTTCAGCTCCAAGCAAATGTCATTGAGGATGTTCAAGGTGTGTTCAAGGGTTTGAAGTCTCTGACCATGCTGGATATGAGAAAAAACAAGCTGAGGAAGATCCCTGACAACCTCCCAGAGCAGCTGCAGCAGCTCTACTTGGAGTTTAACAACATAGAGAGTGTGCCGGCTGGCTTTCTCACCATGTACCCTGAACTGAAGTTTGTCCGTTTGGCTCATAACAAACTGACAGATAAGGGACTCCCACCCAGTGTCTTCAATATCAGCACAGTGGTTGAGCTTGACCTGTCCTTTAATAAACTGGAGAAGATCCCTGTTGTCAGTAGAAACCTGGAGAACCTTTATTTACAAGCCAATAAAATCAAAGGTATGGATGAATCACTTTTTTTTTTTAATTGAGAAACCTTTATTAAACTTGGACACACTACATCTCACTGCATGCTCAGATCTTCCACTGGAGAAAGTTCAGTCATAAGTTTAAGCTGTTGTACATTTTGACCCTCCAACACAACCCACTGGATTGCGCAAAGAAATCTGGTTACCAAAAAATGGTTTATTAGTTGGCGAAGTGTTTGGTTTAGGGAGGCTTTACTTCAGTCAAGACAGCGTGCCAACTCTGTAGTGATTTATCCTACTCCAGCTTCTTGTGTTATTTGGAATTACAGTTAAGTTCATACATGCTCCAGTTCACCCATATTGTTTCCACCCATATTGCTGAACAGTACCTCACTCATCACTCGTGTTTCATAGAGCTGCTTCTGAAAACTTGACAGTTCTCTTTTTTTTTTTTTTTATCATCACCATTTCTTTAAGGTGGATTTGTTGCATACACAGCCACACCAAACATGATGCAACACCACACATCACTCTCAGGGCCTTGGTTTAATATTCAACAAAGTGGACAAATTTTGACCATCAGTTCACAGCAAAAGCAGGATTCTCAATTTTTGAAATGTATGGAGTCATTAGCGTGCCATTAAGAAGAGCAAAAATGAATCAAATGTGGAAATATGAGGACATATAACCAAATATAAAAGGACAGGTAGAAGCATTTTCATTAATTTAAATTTTTTTTTTTCAGGTTCAAATTTAACAATTATTTAAACTTCCTGTTTATCATCAGTGACTTTACATCAGACCTCTACATAATCTTCCTCCCTGTTCAAGCTGAGTGCAAGTTGTTCAAAGCACAATGGTGAGGCAGAAATTACAGTATATAAAATAAAAAAAAGTAAATGAATGAAAAAAAGAGTGATTTGTACACAAAAATAAATTACTCTGGTCCAATTATTTCGAAATGTAATAATGAATGTATAGAAATAGTTAAACATGTCATAAAAATGAAACTGCATATGATTTATTCTTTTAGATTTGGTTATTTTCACATTTACAAATGTTTTTATTTATTTATTTTTACTTATTTATTGTTTTATTCTCTTTTATTTACATGGATTACATTGATTTTCTTATTATTAATTTTTTTTTTTTTTGACATTCCTAGGACTCCATACTATGTAACTCTGTCTTTTCCCATAAATGCTTTCTTTTGTGGAGTTTTAGGACAATACAAGACAAAAAGTTCACAAGAAAAAAATAGGAAAAATGTACACTTTAAAATCAAGTCTAACATGGATTTCATGAAAATGAAAACTACACAAAAAAAGAAGATTGTGAGAGCCAAGTTAAAGGCACTTAAAAGTCCCAGGAGTAACATACTGCAGTCCTTGGCCAGACCAACAAATACAAACATCCATCACTGAATGACTGAGTGACTGTAAGGTTGGCTTTCCCCACTGGCTGTTGTTCTTTCAAAGTGAATTTGCCTGAACAAGCGATGTCACCAACTTAGCACATTTGTTGTTGCATTTACAGACTTCATTTTTACTGACTTTTTAGCACATAGCAACAAACCAAACCTAGCAACTATTTGGGGAAAAAAATGGGTTTAGAATTACAGTGATTATTGTCCTGTGAGTGAGATCTGTCAGTGACTGACAGAGAGGCAGAGCAGCAGTTTGTTAGCTAGACTGAGGTGCTGTGCTTTGTTAGAGACAAAATAAGCAAATTGTGTTACTCTTAACTTTCTCTCGGAGAGTTATCATTTCACAAGTACCTGGAGCTGTCTTTAATGTTTGTGTATTGTAATTTGACGAGACAACATTGCAGTTATAAAATCAGGATTTTAGCAGTGCAGAGCAGCAGCTTTTGAAATGGCTTGGAAGTGACTGCAGACTAATGTGCAGTCTTAAAGAGCCATGTCTGCGTCACTGTGTCATCCTTATTCTGTTGCCTGACTACAGAAACAGGAACAATGTACACGGCAACAGCTTTATGGGACATATTCATTGGAAATTTGGCTGTATTAAAATATGTGTGACCTCAGAGAGATGGCATGAAGCAAACAGATAAAGAGCTGATTTCTAAATTCACCCACAAACACGATTCACACAGTCATGCTGTGTATCAGATCTAGACTGCGTTTAAAGCTGACTTAATCTGAAACAACGTGTGATGTGAATGCATTTACTGCTGCTTGACGCACAGAATGACACTGTGAGACAACATTCAGCCTCCTTTTCTGTTTCCTCTTGTGTCTTTCAGAGTTTTCCTTGAGAAGTTTCTGCAGCACAAGCGACAGGAGAAACTTCTCCAGGCTGAGAATGCTGCGTCTGGATGCCAACAAGATCAGTGCCAGAGACATTCCTGCTGAAGCTGCCTACTGTTTGCGTCGCGTTGGCTTCATTGATGTGTAGTTCTTCCTGATCTCTCTCACTGATGTGCCTCAACTCAACCCTCTCTGTACGTCTTGTCACCTGTCACTGTATTTACCTCGTGTCATTCAACTTGTCTATCAAAACAGGAATAACATTTTGTTGAAATGTTATGAGAGCCCCTATTATTATTCCAAGTGGTTTTACAGTTCCAGTGTTAGTCAACGGGAAATACCACAGTTGTATAATCATGAATCCAGATGATGGCAAATGGATGATGGAAGGATGAGCAACATCAATGAGATTATCAGTTCCAGTTTTCTGGCAAAAAATTATATCTCCATAAATACGTTGTAGCTGGTGACAACAAAATCTGCTTGTATCATGTCTGGCAATGTATAACCATATAAAACTGCCAGTCATCAGTGTGAGATGCAGTTTGGCTATTTGCCTCCACCGTGCGGTACAAATATGATAAAACAGTAGGTCGAGCCGAGTGACGATTTTCATTACCTCCCCAAGGATGTTAAGTTTGTTTATTTGTCAGCAGCATTGTGCAGAAATACAGAGCTTATTTGTAACCAGCTTAGTCAAGGGGATGGGGAGAAAAAGTAAGAACTTGTTCAGTTTTGGTGGTGCTGATCCAGTTAAAGGGGCGGATACAAGTTGTTGTTTTTTTTTTTTTTTTTTATCACTGTCCTTGACATTGCGAAATGGGGTGTTTTCAAAATCTTTGTTAATATTTGGCCTTGGGGGAGGTATGCTCTTTACTTTGCACCAGTCTAGTTATTTCTATCTGGTAAAGTCACTTTTCCACATAGAACCAATGTGACCTACTCCTAATAAAAAGTTTATGGTTTCATAGGATTTTACTTAACAGACTTGGCACATTAATGAAGTGTTTGTGTGTGCATTCTTTTGTCATATGAGCCTTCGAATCATCCAGAGCTAATCAATATGTTGACATCAAAACTGTTGTTACTGTACTAACTTTTATTTAATGTTTCTTGAGCAACTATGTTTCTGTAACAATACTGTGCAGGTTGAAGTGTCTGTGCATCGTACTGGAAGTATGTTAAAGTCAGTATGTTAAAGTCAGTATAAGGTAAGGTCTGCATCTTTAACTTGTGACTTGACATGACTCAGTTTATGTTATTGCCTTTTTGTGTAAAGTGAATATTTTATATAGAAATCCACTTTTTTTTTTTAAATCTATAATCAGATTTGTGACAAAATGTTTCCAGCTATTTGTTGACAGTGGTCTATTTTTAACAGCAACAAAATGTTCAGTTTCATCTAATTTGAAAATAATAGAGGCAGAGAGGGTGGGAAGGAGAAAAATGCAGCAGCCCTATTAACAATCCTAAATAGACAGATTCTACATATTTATTGTCGAGGACAACTTGCCTTTTTATCTTCCACAGCTGCCTTTAATCCTCTGCAGAGAAGCACTAAATTGAATTATAGAAATACTTTCCTTCTTTTGTAATTGAGCAATGTCTGGGGATAAAGAAAAGATTACTGCCAGTGCAGCAGAGCCTTCCACACTGATAAGCGGTAGCCTGTGAAATTAAGTAAATTATCGGTCATGTTATGTTACCGGCTGCACACAGTTCTGCAGAAGCTGCAGGGTAGGGCTGTGTTGCTTTTGTGCTACTGCTTCCAAAACAGATTCTTCAAGAACAAAGCAGAGACAAGCACATGATCATGTGGGAATCCTTTGACGGGATTTACTAATGTGATCCCTTGAGCCTGGAACATCACTGAGTGAACACCAGGGAAAGTCATGACAGGAGAGAAGATACATGTGCTGCCGTTCTTCTGTCTGTCAGTATTATTCAGTAACTTACCTCTGCCTAGGTAGGTAAATTATGGAGGACACGTTAGCCCCACTAACTCCTGGCCCTCTCTGTGCAGTGAAGACATTTCTTATGAAGCTGCAGAAAGCTTGTTTCTCCACATCTCTGCAACTAACAACAACTCAGTGTTTTTGACCAATAACAAAATATTCTGCCAAATTCATGTTGAAACTATTAATACTGTTTTGCAATGAAACTTGATATAGAAATCTTTGGTCATAATTGTGGATGTATTTTGAACAATTAAATTGAATTACTTAAAAGTTGGCCCTGTGAAGACTTTGTATTGATCAGTAGTGTCAGCTGATAATCGACGAAGCTAAACAACTCTCCAAAGCAGTGGGAAAGACTGGTTTGGCAAGGATAAAAGCATTTTTGACTCCTCATAAAGTGTAAACAGGATGTAGCCTTGTAGGCTAGCCTATTAAATTGCCCCTTCCCTTAATGAGGCCTGTACCTGTTCTTTACATGGGATTTCATGAGGCCTTCATAAATACCTGTGACTGCATACACTCACACATGCATGGGCTACATTCCCACGTGCATCAACATAATGACCATTGACCCATAACATAGAAAATTTGTGATTTAAATATTATGACTTATCTGTGTATTTTTGGATCAAGTTTCAGATCAAATTGTTAATGATTCAGAATGAATTCCCAAAACAGGCCATGGATATAAAGCAGTCATACACAACATACACCCATTTTAATCTTGTGACTGATTGAAGTACAGACTGTGTGTGTGTGTGTGTGTGTGTGTGTGTGTGTGTGTGTGTGTGTGTGTGTGTATGTGTGTGTGTGCCTGTGTGCGTGTGTGTATTTAAGTTATGTCCTTAATAATCCTTAAAGACAAATGTCCTCAATTTGGATTATGATTTATGTAATGCATATAATGTAAATGCATTTACAAACATACATGTATATGTTTGTGTGTGTAGTTACTGGATGTGACATGGGTAACTGGTGTGTGAATGCACTGGTACCACTTTCTGGTATTTCTGCAACTGGAGAGCATTAAATTGTTGATTTAGTATTAATGGTTAACTTTTATTATCAATATGGTAATTGAATAGAGTCAAACTAATAAATAACTTGTGGAACTGTTTGGCAAACAACATTACAAACAGTTGGTTAAGTGGCAGCAAATGGAGACACATTATTCGACATTAATAACTAGTGTAAAAATAAAACTTTTTCTGAACTTGAAAAGATATTTGCAAAAGATAACGCATAAACATAATATACATAGCATATTATTCCAAATAAGGTCCATCTTTGCTTTCAGTCAAAGCGAAGCTTCCGATTAAACAGATGAGCCTGATACATTACATACAGGGTACTGATATGACAACTTGTTCATGATGGATAAAATGTACAGCTTCACAAGTGTTCATCTGCTGCTGCAGAGATCTGGTCTTGACCACCTGAGGAGAGAGAAAAACACTGAAAGTTCAAAGAATAAAAACACACACAGGTGTGTTCACTGCCCTCATACATTACATTAAAGCTGACTCAGGTGTTTGTTTAAGATGGATAATGTGTCCCAGATTCAGATGTTTAACCCCCCACAGCATTTGATGTAGGCTTGAGGAATACTTACATTATTGTGGCCTCATCTCTATATCCTGCAAGTCTCTGATTAAACCCAGATGACACAGAGATGCATTAGGATAATAAGCATGGAAAGACCAATCATTTTAAATTGTATATGTCAGGATGTTCTTACCTTGAGTTTGTGTAAGATCTTGATCTGTGAGGGTTGTAAATTCTCTGTTTTGAAAAGAAAAAAGGCACAGGGTGTGTTAGTATGTTATGATTGACAACATAACAGAAACACCTAATTTTATTACATTTTGAGAGGAGTATATCACTTAATAAAAGTACACTAGGGTACTGAGTCATAAAAGTGCAGGAGGCAGGAGACTGACAGGGTTGAGTGCGAAGGTTGAGACAAAATAACTGCATATTTTGCCATAACTTGGGGAAGATATGACAGAATTGGAACATACTGAGCACATAAATGGACAGGCCAGTGGAAGGTAATTCTGCAAGAAGAAGGAAAGTCTCTTACGGTGATTTAATTTTTTTTTTCCACTGTTAAAACTTTCATTATTATCATTATTGGAATCTGGTGTAACTGCTGTGAGCTCAAGCTGCTGCCACAGGCTCTCCGTCCTGCTTGACCAAATAAACATTTTACAGGCACCTTTCAAATTAACAAAAGATACATTTTTAAAGGCCTGTGAGATGTGATGTTTATGAAGTTATTTTGTCTCATCTGTAGACAAACTGAAGCAAAAATCTTGGTGGGTGGGTGGGTCACAGGTCCCAGCGAAAAATAAATACATTCTTTGAAGCGCTGCACTTGGGGATTTGGACGGACCTCTTCTCACTGCAAGCAAACTGTGCAGTACTGATGGGAATTCCAGGTCTGAAGCAGCTCAGGAGACTAACAAGAGTCGTATGTCTGGCTTCTGGTTGAACCTTCATTCAGTTATGTGCTTTCCTCAAGTAAAGCCTTAATATTAACTCTTCCGTTTTGTCCACAAATTATTCTGATGGATAGAGGCCACATGCTCCACAGTGAGCAGACAAATTATTTCTTTGAACTCCTTCTCAGCTCCCGGTTGGTTTTAGCCTATATATTTAGACTGTCCAGAAAATGTTTGACCATCTGCCATTGCACGGGACACTAAATTAAACTACATGGACTAATTTGTTGACAGCGAAAGATTTGTTCATGCAGATATACTCAGAAAATGTAATAGAGAAGCTGTATACTGTAATTACACTGTTCACTCAGCTGACAGACATGGGGTAGTGCAGCAGTTATAAAGAATCTGCTAAGGGAAAATGAGGCAAGTGACACAAACATGCCAGTTTTGGAACAGAGCATTCGCAGACATGCATCTGCCCCAAGGACTGTGTGAATCCCAACATTGTCCATCCTCTCATACAGCATTTCAGTCTAACGCATTCCTCTGTAGTCACACATTCTCACTGAGCACACAGATGATGTTAATTAAAGTCAGAGAGGGTTTACTGCTCACATCTTAGGTCTGTAGGGGAACTTGGTAGGGCAACATTCACCCACACACTGGATAGTCAGGATAGTATTAGCAGGCTCACAGACAGAAAGCTGCAGAGGAAACGTGGCTTGCAGGCTTTCAATGGCATTCCCCAAGTGAAGAATGATCCACCTCATCAATCATCATCAAATGTGGTTAATCTCTGTCAGTCCGTGACACTCACTGTCAGCCATGCAGCATCCTCCCAATGCTGCCGAGTGTCAGCTAAATGAGGATATAAGCAATCAATAGACCTACTTCCTGACCAGGTGGTCAGTCCCACTTGCTCTGTGGGGCAACATCAGGCCATGGGGTCCTGATGTTGATGATGATTTTTCAGGATTAAGCAATCAACTCTGAACATAACAATTCTCTTCCATCATTTCCATGAATTGTCAAGCAACACGTGTTTTGTTCTTTGTCATCCACAATGCCAACACTCGCTGATGTCTAGTGTAGCTGGTTTCTCTACTGATTACCTTGGTTCGCTTTCACCTGATTTTCCTATTTCCTTCAAATAATTTAAATATAGATCTGTTAACTTTATCTTTAAGAAGTTTCTTGCTAACAAAGCCCTGTGGACTAAGCTAAATGGAGCACCTACATACCTATGTCGCTGCTTAACTTGTGTGTTTAGACAATGTAAAAAAATAAAGATTGTAAAATAGTAATTTTACTTTGAGGAATCACCTCATGCTACACTTTGTCACTCAAAAGGAAAGATTCGATTGCCAATTTATTTGTAAGCCCTTTTTAGTTCTAGTGTAATGTGATAACCAAGATCCTATTCTCTGCTTCCCTTGTGATCAAAATCATACTGCCAGTCAAGATAACACACAAAACACAATGTGATATTCCATCTGAGCAGTTCAGCACTGTCACCTCCAAACACTCAGTGCTTTCTGTAAACTATAGCATTTTCTTGAACACACTATAGTTATATTACAGACAAAGCACATGCATGACATGCATATTTAGCATTAGCAAAACTCCAGCAATTGCTTGACCAAAGTGCCAGCCTCTGAATTAGAGTTAGTCGCCAATGCTCCTAAATATATATATTGGTCAGAATGCGAATTTCTTCATGAGGATTAAAGGATAAAGTGAAGCTTATCTGACTTAACAAAGTGAGCACCAAGCATGGGCATAGAAAAGCTTTGATTACCAGCACCACAGAGCTTTTGACTCTTCTCTAAAGGAAAACTCTTCCCAGCTTTGCCATTGGTATGATTTCTTCATAATTCTCATTAGCCTCTAAGAAGGTGGTTCCTGTGTGACTGTTTGATTTTTCACTCAGATCAAATGTTCATGGAGCATGCCACAGATTATTCAAGACTTGGATGAAATTCAAGAAATTGGCATTTCTGCTTCTCTCCCCTTTTGAACAACATTTACTGCGCCATTACCAGGCCCGTTAGCATATTACTGCTTTCCAAAGAGCCTGGTAAAACCCTCTTTACCTGGAATACTCTGCAGCTGAGACTGTTTCAGTGCATTTATTTTATAGGGTTATTTAGGTCCTATTACAACTTTCTGTCTGTTTTATGTTTTTCATAGAATATAAAAACACAGGTTAGAGTACTCACTTGTGAAAGAAATTAGAGAAATTTCATCTTAATATTGTTATGGTTTAGGATTAAAATATAAAAGCATGCTGAATGGGTGGTGCTTTGGCAAAAGGAAACGCCTCAGAGAACAGGACCAGGCTGCCAAACCTATTTTATTGTAATATGACTGGAATGCATGGCAAAACTTTATTATTTCACATGTGATGAGGAGTTTTAAGAAAAGAAGAAGCACCGGTAGGTACCTTTTGTGTGATGAGACAGTAGATAGTGAGTATGAACAGCAGTCCTCCGCAAATGGAGGCGATGATGAAGCCAAGCTTGTACAGGTCTCTGAATGGTCTTCTCTGTGAGGCCTTCACTGACTTTCTACCAGAACTGTCTGCAGAGAAAGACAAGAAATCTGTGATCTGGACAGCTGCAGGCATCTGTGAAAATAATCTCAGTACTTTCTTAGAGATTGAGGTTCTGACCTGTTGAATGTGTGGGTGACTCTGTGGATAGTTCTGTGGTAGACTCAAAGGTTTCTGTGTATTCGTGCTGGCATCTCCAGTCTACTGGTGTATCACTGGTTGTTACCAGCTCCCAGTAAACAGACAGCACGTCTGAAACCCTCTGCAATGCCTCTGTGGGTGACCCTCTGTAGAGCATCTCAAAACTCTCTGGTTTGTCCTGCAGTGTCCAAGAAACATATTTCAAATATTCACAAACATATAAAAACCAGTATTACAGATTTATCTCCTTGTCTTCATTAGCTTCTTTATTTCAAACATGATTAAAACCAAATACACAATTCAGATAAGGAAATTCACGGTTCCTCTTATCTTATATTACTTTTTCATGGTGATATCTAAGCCTTCACCCTGCTGCTAGTACAGCGCTCAGAAACACACACTCACCTCGATCTCTTCATTAATTTGTGGAACACATTTCTGAGAGTATATGTTGAGGATGAGCGCTCTCAGAGATTGAACATAGTCATCATTGACTGAACCCCGGCTATATTTGAAGTGGGTGGTGAGCAGCTCCAGGATCCAGGGTAAAGCAGCTTTTACAAAGCAACATTTGCTCTGTAGGGAATCAGAGCACGAGGTAATCAACATTAAGGCATGTACAGTTAGTGGAACGCTGAATCAATACTTTGAGAAATCAGAGAAATCAGTAAGAATACTTAAGAGAAATCAGTAACAAGGAAGAAATGTTACCTTACCAAACTTCTCCGTTCTATGAATGTGTAGCTTATCGAGCACCCGCTTCGCAACTGATTGTCCATCTGCAGAAACAACACATCACATCAATGTCTCTACTTTTGCTTCAACAGCTGTTTCTAATGTTGTTTCAACACCTACCAGATGCCTGACTGTAAGCAGGTGCTCTCTAGTGATGGAGTGTCTGCATGGACCAGGGATCTCAGCCATATTCAGAGGGAAGCTCAGGAACATTAGCACACACAGACACTTTACCTGCAACTGACACAAACATGCGTTACCTTGTAACGTCTAAACTCATTAAGATAGCTCTGGTACACAGCTGCAAAATGCTCCAGTCCCCTGGAAATTCTCAAACATTACTCAAGTAGACATAGTCAATGGATTGTGTAACCTAAAATAGTGAAATAAACATTAATCTGAACCACAGACCAAGCAAGAGCAACACTGTGGTTATCCTGCATGACATCCACTATTTCCATATGAATGCTCTCCACACGGCAGTGCAATCATCTTTTTAAGATTATGTAATCTTGTAAATGATTTTAAAAGCAAAACTAAGTTCAAAGCAAAATGAAATGGAATTTCCTCCTAATCTGTGCCATACCAGTATAAAAGAAGGCATCTGGGCAATCCTTGCCTTTCTATCCACAATCACGTATTTCATGGATAAAAGCTGTAACAACAATATTGTCATTTCGTTGTGCATATAATTTATGCAGAACAATTCTGCTTCTTGATTTGTGTCCTGTCCAAAGCACTGGGTTTCAGGTTGCATTTGGTGCCTCTTTGCTGCAACACAACCACTGATCAATGTTTAACTGTGTGTGACCTCAGAGGAACGCAGCCCGCTGAGATATAAGTTTCAGCTATGGTCAAATAGTGCCATCTACCATGAAAGCTCCCTCAGAGAGAGCAACATGCATGCACTGCGCCTGTAGCCAATGATGTCTACTACCAACACCTTTTGGCAACTGTAATGGTGAAATGGGTTCCAGATGGACCTAATTCTTCTACGTGGGTTATAACATGGTGACAAGCATATGTTCGGCACGCTCTGGGCAATGTGTGTGTGCACTGGATGGTATGCTACGATAATTGTCGTCTGAACTTAACCTGTGAGTTCAATGCAGTTTTTTGCAATAAACAGACCAGACAGATGCCAAAAGAACACTAAACTGAAACAATTAAACTTGATTTATTTACTGCCTGGTTGACTTCTGAGATGTATTAAGACACAAAGGACGATTCTATGAAAGCCTCCAGAGACAAGGAGACTTCTTTTTTGCTGTCTGTTCCTCATATAATGTTGAGCTGTATGGTTTAACTCTTGTTTGGGTTTTTGAATTATATTAATATAAACATAAACCTCACATGAGTCCTGCAGATTACTTGTCAAAATTCACCATGAATCTAAGTTGCTCAATATTTGCATGCTGATCTAGTGCTGGAGATCAAAGGAGAGGAAAAACTGTCCTGTGCCGCAATAACTATTAAAGCAAGTTAAAAATGATAATTGTGGATAAAGTGGCATTTTAAACACAGAAGATAAGAAAAAAGTGACTCTGAAAGTAAAAAAAGATGCTATGCTTGAACTGAAAGACTACCACGCCAGTCACCAAAGCTTATTGGAAACCTATTTGATGACTGATGATGACACATAATCTGGTTATTGTAATTCAATTTAATAAAACTATTGATGTGACTGGAATGTGGCAAATGCAGGAGCACATGACACAAATGTCACCTATCACATGATTTGTTTTCTCCATGCTGTCCATGATATGTATGTAGGTCAGCAAAAACTGCACGCACAATAAAGCATCAAGCTTCACAGTCTAAAACTGGCGTGCTCCGTTTTGTTTGCGCCCTGAACAGAAAGAGAATAGCTGGAGTTCTTACTGCAGTGGTTACAGAAAAGTTCTCACCTACCTTTGCTTTGCTCTGAATCAGGGTTGACACAAGGATGGTCATCTGGTAAGTGTTTGACAGTGGAAAACACCAAACTCCTTTGTCACACACATTGAAGCAAAGAGATCCTTTTCATAAATTCAGTTCCACTCCACAGAAAGGAATTTGCCGTTAAGTAAATTTGACACTTCGTCATGTGGCGCTGTTCTTCAAAGCGTTGCCTGATGTGCTCCTCCTGCACAGAGTGAGTTCAAACTGAGACTAACTGTCTCTGCTGACAGACAGCCCTTTTTAAAGACCTCCCATCTCACTTCTGTTTGACAGGATACAGCTTTCTGGACTCTGCAAAGGTGTTATAACAAATTTTGGAGTGTAGATTGATGGAATAATGTATAAGGTGGTTAACACATCTGGAAGGAGTCCTCATAAAGAATTATTTCTAAAAAATGAAATAACATAACAATTAGAGAGAAGAAGCCCGTGGGGGCTTTAAGAGGGTGCTGCTAACATCTGTTCTTGTTCTTGAAACACTATCCCTTGAAAGCAACTTGTATTTAAAACAGTGTTCCACACATGAACCCTCAAAACAAAAGATTTGGACAGGGGCCATACACCCTCACTCTCCTCCTTAAAAGCTGTGATAAAAGTGATTGAATGGACCTGCTCGAGTCAAACAGAGCAAGAAAAATAAGACGCAATCAACACTTCATCAGAAGAGTGAGAGGCATGCTGCTTGAGGAATCCTGAAGCTTTTATTTGATTTTATTATTATTATTTTTCACCTCAGAGGGAGAGAGAGAGAGAGAAAAAGAGAAACACACAAACACATACACATACTCTCACATAAACGCCTTTATGGGCTATTTTTGATGTAGAAGCGTTCTTATAACACATCAACGGACTCAAACAGAGATCATAAAAAAGACTTGGCCTGGGATTTATTAACACAGGAAGTGGCTTCTTATACTTCGTATTGTGAACAGATCTCTCTTTACTACATCACTCGTGTATTTGAATCATTTATTAGTATCATACTGTGGAATGTATTGTTGTTTTTATAGTTCAGAACATGAAATAAATAGGTACATGAGTTTAAGCACAGTGATGACACAATCTTGAATTTGTTTTAACCTCTTCAACACAAAACGTGTGCTAAACACATCTAATACGATATATTGTTGAATATTAGATTAGTAGTTAAAATAGCTCCATCTTAACCAGAAACAACATTAAATATGCCTCTCCTAAATCTCCTTTATTTTTACTGTTTGTTTGAAATGTCCAATTAGTACTAAAGATGTACCATACACAAAAAGGCATTCACATAAATGCACTTTAACCTACATAATATGAATTTATAGTAAGTGAAAGTTTGCCTGGGAGAGGCAGGAAGGTGAGAGTCAGAAAATACAAAGTTCAGCACCACATAATAATATAATAGTCGGTGCACATCTGTTTAACATATTTTTTTTATTCTATCAGTACTACTTTTTTGTCTGTTTTACAGACATCATGTTTTGTGCTCTCACAAAATATCAAGGATAAAACTCTGGGAGTGGGATGGGTGTCCAAGTAATTGTTGATAATATCCACAATAACTTGACAATCTGCTGACATTTCTGGAATTTCCCATGCTGCTCCCCTCCTGATGAAAACGGGACTGAAAACTGATGACATCCCCAGTGAACACTGCCTTTTTCACGCTGGCTTTTGTACATATTAAACATGCCCCATGTCTCAGTGATTGAGCTTCAGAGCTGGTGCCAGGCTGATTCTATTAGTCTGGGACACAGACTGAGAGGCTTGTTAATTGTTTGCAACCTCCAACTTCACACATAATGGAAAAATATGAGATAGGTATTGATTTTATCATTTAGCCTCCAAGCAAGAAAGCACATACATGCAATTCCCCTGAATATACAAAAATATTATAAATGAACATTTCATTTGAATGTCATTTCTGCTGTATGACACTTTAGTCTAGAACTGTAGCCTTGTATGACTACAGCAGTGGATAAAAACATCATTGGCCAGTATAGATTATGATCGGAAGTTTAACACAAGAAGATTATCTTACACAGCGTTTCATGGCTTGAATGACAATGACTATATATGATGCTGGTGGTATAGGACCTTTTGTTGTCGTAAAAGTTCAGCAGTTGAGAAGTAAGTGAAACAATGTCTGAACAATATGTATAAATCAGCTATGTTGTGTAGCTGGGGATTGTGTGAAGCAGTTCAAGAGTCAAGGCATGGATTCTGCATTTGAAAATTTTAGCTATGCAAGTTTATTTAACAAAAATTTGTAAGAAATGATAAAATATATCATGTTTTATGAAATACCTTTTTTATTATATGAGCGGTTGTTTGGCCAGGTTTCCAGGCCCAAATAGCTCTGTTGACTCATACTGAGAGATATGTTTTTGCAATGGTTTGAATAGACTGCTGAGCAAATGCCAAAGCAGCCATATGCACCCTCACCTCAGTGAGACTATCAAAAGATAAAAATCAAATGCAGACAATTCATGGATGTCAGAGCAAGGAAGCGTGACATCCCCACTGTCATTGCACTGTGACTTGAGAGGACATTCCTGGGCAATTCAGAGAAAAAGAGACAAAAAGATCTGACAGTGGCGTCTGATGAATATGTGTACTTTTATTGTTTGTTATCTATGTCTCTCGTCTGCCTGCTAACTAAGCAGAATGCAGTGACTTTGCCGTGTCAGTGTTTACTCCTTCCAGAACCTTCTCTGTTCAGTTTCACTTTGATACTATAAACAGTGGATTCCAACTTAGTACTACAATATTATGGTGACAGATTTTCTTCCTCTTTCGTATTTTTCCACAGAGAAATATTTCTTTTTTCATTTGTCAGGGATCACGAGCTGCACAAAAACTTGGAGACGGATGATTAGATTTGGGAAATATAATTGTGACATTATATCACCCACTTTCTCCTGCGGTATCTGTTGGCTAATAATGATCGAGCCACACTGCGCAGCAGTAACTCTGGTGGGAGACAAACCATATCCCACATCACATAACTACCACACTTTTGACTAATGTGCATTGTTTTACATTTTTTCCTCCACCAAAAAATAAAAATGTTTCTAGTAGTTCATTATCGATGACAAGTGTTTCTGTGACTTCTCTAGGGTGATTCTGACACAGAGATCTGTGTCTTACTTTCATGGTCACAAAATGGATTCGTCAGACTTGAAACAATGGGGATGCAGTCAGTAATGGAGTCAGAAGTGAATCGAATTGAAACCCAGTAAACAAGTTTATTCTTGTTACGTCAGTGAAGTACAGATATGGATTTTCACTATTGCTGTATGATAATAATCAGCAGACTCACATACAGACACACACACACATTTGCTGGTAAATGCTTATAAATAAAAACATGTTCAGAAGACATTCAGTGCAACTGGTTCAAAATACACAAGAGCAGAGTTTTGCAAGATATGTGAGCATAGGATGAGTTCCTTTATGTGCACTGTTCATTTTTTTTTGATATATATATAAAAGAGGCTTTTGATGAGGAGTTTTCAAAAAATGCAAAGGAAGTGATGATTGGACAATGAAGCTGCAAGAAAACATGGGGAGATAGCAGCAAAACTAGTGAAGAAGAGAAACAGGCACGGCTGGTGTTTAACCTCCTGTCAGACTGCAGCAGCAAAGCCTATGCGATTGTTGCGACGGTCAAACTCTGTGTAATAGCGAGCAATGAAGTTGGCCCCCAGGATCCAGATGGGACCTGTAGGGGGCGGCACATCCAAGCCCCTGAAGGTGACAGTGCAGACATCCCCCTCTATCTGTGACTGCTGTAGACAGAGAGCAGTCGTTTTATGATGATACACAGTAATGGTGTGTAACCGTGACATGTTGACAGTAATGTAAACACACACTGCTACATGTGTTCAAAATTTAGGCTGATCACAAGAGAACGCAGTAAAAGCATCAGGACTTAAAGTGCCTCATTACAGAGAGAATTTAACTGGAGGCCTCAGACTCCTGAAGATTTCCTGTAAATGTAACAATCAAAATTAAAACTAATTGTTTTAGGGGCTCTCACTGCTTTACTATACTGGTACACATAGTGAGCCGATACGCCAGCATGAGGCCCTGCACCACATGCTTGGATTTCCTCTACATCTGAAACATCTGAAAATGACCAGCTTTAGCATAGATCAGGTCTTACCGCAAAACCAAAAACACCTGTGTGCGGATTTGAGAATATTTGAGGCATATGAAAGTATTTTATGACTTGGTGGTATGGTTTGCTTGTAAAAATCAAAGAATATAATAAATATTAATGTCAGATAAAAGTGGTTCAGTTAAAAAAGCTAAAACAAAATATTTTCACATCTAAACTGTGGCAGAGAGAAGGATAAGGTAACACAACATGGAAATACTTTATGATGAGCACTTAAAATTGTGTTTATGGACAGTGCTCGGATGTATTGGTGCCGCTTAATTTTTTTTATTTAAGTATTTGTCATCCTTACCCATAAGATGTAATCCTCCTGGGTGAGTGAGTACCCCTGGCCACCCAGGTGGAAAGTGATGCTAGGCAGTGTCTTTACAGTGTCACAGTTGACTTTGTACTGATGAGAAACACAAAATAATGGGTGATGATGGGCACTGGGTTTTTATAGACATGTGTTTTTGTGTGGCAAAACATACTGCGTGTGTAAAACAAAACAAACAAAAAAAAACATACTCCACTTTCATCCAGCTGTGCTCCGATAGTTTTCATCAGCACAGACACAGAGGAGGCCGGGCCTGTGATGTAGGAGGAGCCTGTGTCAATCACAGCTGTACAGCCCTCTACACAAAACATCATCTCTAGTCCCACAGAAACTCTAGAAGTGTGAAAGAAAAGGTGGAAAATTAGACTGAATGGGTGCACACACACGCACACAGATGTGTTAAGGTATGAGGTAAACATCTCACCCTTTCATGGTAACCTCCCATTTCCCCACCTCTCTGGTGTCCATGTAGTTAAAGTTTCCTGTGTAATAGTTTGGGTCTGTACCACCGAGGACCAGCTCCCCACCCGGGGAGTGTTTTGGATCCCTGACAGCAATGAATAAATCATATTTTAAGATCACCTCTGCTGTCCACACTTTCACTATCAGTGCTGAAACTGAGATTTTGAGAGGAAAACATTGACATTGACTGTGTTTTAGCTGGTTTCTTTTGGACATAAATGAGCATGGTAAATTGATGAAAAATGTTTTGTCTGTTTCTGAGAACAATCTCGTGGTCCTGTCAGATTCACATTACGCTCTTAAGATGTTCTTGATATTTTGTTTTTTCTCACTAATGCTTTTTCTCATTCTCCAGCTTTAATGGAAATTCAATAAAATAAACTCTACACACATTCAGACAAGATCACAGTTTATCAAACGAAAGTCGTGACAGTGACTCTGATCAGTTATCTAAAAAGAAAATCTCACAATTGTTTTATTCAAAACAAAATTGCTACAACACGCATCCTTACTCAATACATTTTATGAATCGAGAGGAAACACAAGTGAAATGTGGATGTTAGTTGACCTAGTTGAGCCCACCTGCTGTAGTAGACAGAGAACACCTCTTCCTTGAGGACATGCTGAGACATGATGCGATCAAACACTGGTGTGATGCCATCGATGGCCACGTTGGGGTATCCCATCCCCAGGACTCCATCAAACTTGGCGAAGATGAAGGGCATGGCAGATAGAGATGTGGCTTCAGCAAACACCTGCACCACAGGGATACCACCCACCTGCAGAAATAAAACAAGCACAAGGTCAAATCATATGAGAAGAGGTTCAAGCTTTTATTGAAGTGTTAAAAAAAGAGTTAAAAAAAGAAAAGCAGATGTAGTAGAACTCACCACAACCACGTCTTCGCTCAGGAATCCCCTGACATTTCCAGAAGCATACTGGATGGAAAATCCCGTCCCATTCTCAACATAGGTCCAGGATTTGGAGGCGTCATACCTGTTGTGAGTAACTAAAAGTTGAAAATTTATTTGAGTCATAAAACAAGTGTGCACCTGGGAAGCTTTAACTAATAATGTTTCCTCTATCGTCTAATTTGTTTTAAATATATATCTACTTGTATACTATACTGCTACCACTATATAAATTCAAACCTGCAATAATTTGGTTTTCACTTGGATACAGCAGAAACAAAGGATCAAATATCATCGTTGCTGATCTTATGGCATCAGGTTAAATATGCATTCTGCAGTTATGGAGCACATTAATGTGACGAGTTAATTTCGCAATTGAGTTGAATTTTCACTGTAGTTTAGCTCTGTTTTTGGTCTCCACCAACTCCTGAAGGAAATATGAGGCTATATTCTCTTCTAAGTTCATCAGCTAGTCACAGACTGTCTCTGTCTGTTATTTGGTGCTGAACAGATCATAGTGAAGGTGTAAAGCTCTCTGGCTGAACTAATGATACAATAGCACAATAGTAATGACACAACAGTGATAGTGAAACAAAGAAGTATATGTAACTCAGACATGACAATTTTCTGTTGGTTCATCACTATGACCAACCTCTTTAACACTGTCAACTATTATCAATTATTGCCACCTATGTTATTTTCCTGCTTGTATGGACACTTACAACAGGCCGTTGAGAAAGGTGAGCAGCTTTGCGAGGGGACCCACAGGTTGGCTGAGCCTGTGTCAAACACCACATTAAACATCTGGGCCGGAGAGCCAATACTGATTTCTCCAAAGTATTGAGTCTATTGGAAATAAAAAGGAGAGGTGTAACATTATGACATAATAGATAATAGATGTCTTAAGTCGGTTTGATGTCTTTTGAATATGTCTTGAAAGCCCATTTACTCCAATACAATAAGACATAAATGTAATCTGAAAGCATGAAATATGACATTGAGAGCATGACTCATACACAGAGAGGAGTTAATTACTAATTCAAAGGCAAATAGATCTGCTGTTTTACTCTTTAAGATGTCATGACATGTCTCCAAGAGGACTGATGGAGCCTCCTGGGTGACCGCAACCTTTCAGGCCAAACCACTTTTAGTCCTCAAGTGTAAAACCAAATATTTTGATTCCTATAATCTGCATGACTCAGAATCTTCACTGACACTTACATTTCTTTTTTTAAAATTATTGTTTTGTTAAATGTAAAATGCCAAAAAAGTGTCTCACATCCAAATAGTTGGTCAGAGGAGTAGGAACCGTCCCGTTGTTGTTGTTGTCGTTGTCAGCTATGCTCTTTTGGGCCAGCTCAGTCAACACCTGCTCTGCAGAAACACCCATCTCCTGCAGTGTCTCTCTGATAGATGCCATTTTCTTCAGGGTGATTCTTGACACATATGAGCAGGAAAACAGATCCTCAGGCAATAGAAACAATGTGAATGCACAGAGGAACGGGTGTTTGAAGCAGAGTACAGTATTTTGCGTGCTTTATGTCAGATGCATGTGTCTGGTTATCATCTCAGTATTGAGCTTTAATAAAGTACAGACTGCTTTCACTCTCAGCATCGAGCCAGAAAAGTAAACCAAAACACATGCTAAGCCCATGCTGAAAACATTAACTTTTATAATGAATCAGTAAAACACATTTGTTTTCCTGTCCTTATTTGTTTTGCTGTTTGCTGTCACTGATTTGCTGTGGTATGTTTTCTCCTATGCGAATCCAATTAAACAATAAGTTGTTACTGGCACTTTCCATCTTTCAAGCGCAGCAAAGGTAATTGAAGGAAGGAGCGTCTTACCTTCTCAAAGCATGGCTGCTGGTCATGGTCAGTGATAGAGCAACGACACACATCCAATAATTCATCAGTGGTGCCATTGTGACTTTTCTGATGGCAAGCTAAAAACAAAAGATGAGAAATAAAGGTTGTATATGCAAAATCTTTTGAATATTCCACGTTTATTGAATCTGAATAGTTGAAAGCTGTCCCTCTCTTTCTTTCTCTCTCTCTCTTTGCTATCTGGTCCCTCAGCCCTTTTTATACCATGTCCTCTTCACCATGCTCTCACCCACAGGCCACTGACTCTGGCTGGGAGCTTTCTTAGAGGTGACCACTTGAAAACAACCTCTGCTTCCCTGCCCCCACCCACCTAACCACCCGGGCCTTCTACCCCTTCTGCCTTGGTCACACAACCCCTCCTGTGATAAACAGCTCCCAGTGAGAGGTCTGAACTTTGACCCATTAAAAAACACAGAAGACAGAAAGCAGGGGTGCAGAGCTCCTGAGATTGCTGACGTTGGTAGGGTGGACACCTTGTCTGCAGGGCTGTGAGAGCTGCAGAGGGCCTGACAGATGCCCTGAGCTGTGTGGGGAAACTTAGTTGGATGTTATTTCCTAACTCAACTCCAAGTCATTGTAGATCTCGCCTCCTGGAAAGTGTGCGTTGGGAAAATGTTGAGTTGACAGCTTGGATAAAACATTGTCCTTTTTGCTACAGTTGATAATATTTCACTTGTCTCATCTCTTTTTCCCACACCCATCAGTTTCTTATCTGTCCAGCAAGAAAGGTTTTATAACCCTGTTTACCCTCAACTCCTCATGCAAAATTCTCTTCAGCTTGTGCACTGCTAGTATTGATTTTCACATAAAGAGTGAAGAATCACACATGTGTAAGTTCAGTTTGAGGTTTAAGATAGAGATCGCTGGCAGGAGACTGGGTCCATATTGAATGTATTACATGTTGCAGGATAGTATCCTGTGTTTTCGCACTGTGCCCCTTGCTGCGATGCTCACTCTCGACAGGGTTTAACACCTAATCACTGTGTGCTGGTTCTTACTGGGTTTTACCACAGGACGGGTTCTCACAATATCTGGCCTGCAGGTCAGGGTCCTGTGGTCGTACTGTACCGACCACCCAGTTGTACTAGGAGATATGTGGGGGTTTCATGTCAGGCAAACGCTCAGAAAGCCATCGCAGAGGTCAGAGGTTAGCCACTAAGATACTCCCTGTGAGTAGAGCTTCCAATGATAGCGTCAACTTATAGGGACTTATAATAACACTGTGTTGCACCAAGATAGACTAGTAATTTATGATCCTCATAATTTAAAAGCTGGAGCTATATATATATATATATATATATATATATATATATATATATATATACACACACACACACACACATATATATATATATAT